>CBVK0102416496.1:0-14948 GCA_900067695.1 Picea abies | reverse complement strand
TATATATATATATATATATATATATATTAATGTTGTTTACTATTTTTAATCTATTTTTGTGTTCACATATATCAAAATCCTAGAATACATACCTCTCTTATTACTGCTACAAATATTTGTCGACTTAACCATTTCTTGAATGAGTTATATGAAACACTAGAGGAGACTGATATCTACAATATAAAAAACACAAGAACAATAGATTATCAACAAGTATACAAGTTTTTGGAACCAAATTTAATTGTTAAGGTATGTTGGATTACTCAGAAGGGGGGTGAATGAGTAATAGAGAAATTTAATCCATTTTCACCATAAAATTCAAGTGTTATATCAATGTAGCATTATCAACCATGTTACATCCTCTGGAGAAAATTTTCCCCATGTTACATCCTTGAGTTTGCATCCCTTAGTTGGCTATCTCAAAGAATGGGCTCTATCTAAAAAGGTATTATTTTTTATCCCTCCAGCTCAAGCATGAGCTTTGTATATTATTTTACTTTAGTGTATATACTTTTTCTTTTTGTTATTTTTTGCCGCCGATTTTCTTATTGAGTTTCCCCTTGGTTGGAAGATGTCAATGAAATCATTTTTGTTCTTAGGATTTGAATATGGCGTGTATTTTCTATTTTTGAAAACATATGGACTAATTATGTAGTGTAAGACCTGGTTTGAATCAGTTTTTTCAACTTATGATGTATTTTAAGCATTCCTTAGTCCATTTGTACCTCCGATTGGTATATATCGTCTTTGACATATAGGATAGGTTTTCTCCTCAATTTTTGCATCATCCTATGACCACGATTCATATTCCCTAGGTACGAACCCATTTTTTAGTGACATGAAACCTCCTCGTTGTTACAAGAAGTGTCTTTATTAAGTGGTAGAGACTTACCAAACATGGATTCCCTAGTTAGAACCCTTTTTCCCATTTGGTGCCCATGCAAAAGTTACTACATAGGTCTTGGAGTCCTTTATAGTCTCATTATGACATTGTGTTGAAACCTCATTTTTCTCCTCAATCTACTATTTTGGTTATTACCCATGAGACTCCCACAAATGTCAAGTTGTAATTGCATTTCATTATCCTACTTACATTGTTGAGCATATTGTCAGCTCCCGCTTCTTTGTTATAATCCCATTCCCTAGCATTTCTCAAAATTCAGCTCCCGCTTCTTTGTTATAATCCCATTCCCTAGCATTTCTCAAAATTCACCAAGCAAAGCCTTTCATATATACTTTGCAACTTGACACTCCTTACCCCAAGAAGAAACATCCACCTGAGTGTCCATATCCTACACACATTCATGTACATCAATCATAGGTATGTTCCACTATATGGAACTAGTTTTCTTGTTCACAACACTCATTTTCTCTCTTGTATCATAACATTATTTTACCTCTTTTTCAGACAAAAAAAAAATGAAAAACAAAAGAAGAAGGGCAAGAAAATAGTATTATCTTCTATCGACAACAATTGTGTCGCCTTTGAATAGAGCACAAATTTTGGAGTCCAATCATCAAAGGTTTGGATTTAGTATATCCTTAGGAAGTTGAACTCGTTACTTAGAGCTTACTCCTCCCACTGGTTATTCTTCCAATCCCTATGGAGATTTTGTTGATTCATCATGCGTCACAAACTTTTGTCAATGTTCAATGTTGAATCAATGCTTCCCGAGTTATCAATCTGTCTCATGCACTTGTTCAAAGGAAGTCTAAACGTGTGTCGACCATTCTTTAAAATTCTCGACTTTGCATGTGAGCCATCCCTTTATAAGTGCATCTCAGAATCACATGAAGTTGTCATCCTACCTTGCACCCTGGGCCTACTTTAATAATTAGTAGGTGACCTTGAACTCGACACATGACATCTCTTCATTGGTCATTGACTGAGTTGTTTCCCTTGTGTTCAACGACGAGAAATCTATTCACACATTGGGATTCACGCAATGTCTTGGATTCCATTAGACCCTATTGGTGGTTTCCTCACCTCTGTCGGCATTTTTCATTGATGATTGTTATTCAAAGGGTCTCTTTCGTGTACTACTTTCATCTGGTGCACATGGGAGACACACATGATCATTAGTTCATGCGTATCCTATTTTTCCGAGTTCTTCCTAATCATCAAGTGTTTCCTTGTACCTCGCACTGGATCATGAGGGATACCTTCATTCCCTCCATTCAACGAATCTAATTCCATCGAATTTAGATCATCTATTCTAGAATCAAGACCTAGATTCATAAGAGTACCTAGAGGATTACAGTCATTAGTGGCAATTTCTCTTGTCATCTACAATTGAGAATACATTAATGTTTTATGCTCGATGGATTCTTCAATTGTTCTACCTCAACACCTTTATTCACACTTGTTGAATGTAATAGGTTCCTTTATGCCTACTTTCATTATCGGTGGGTTGTCTCACATCTGTTAATAGTATACCTCAATGACCGGTAATCAACTGAAGTCTCATTGTGTTCGACTTCAACTACTTTATTCACATGATGCAAACTTGCACCATTGGTGGTTAGTGTAGAACACCTCAAACTCACAGTAGAAGCACCTCATAGATATTGTTTTCTTTTATCACACTATTCCTATATGACTTCATTTGCCATGGAATATCAAATGTACTTCATTGTGTCTAGATATCATCAATTGATTTTGAGAATGGACTTAGTTTTGTTTTGTTCGTGGCTATGACCACCTATGGATTATGTCTACTTTATATTGCCTCTTCATGGCCATGAAAAATTATCTTCTATATATGCACATGGATCTTCAATGTACTTCAAATTGGAAGTCGTGTGTACAAATTCCATATGTATTGTAATATTTTGACAGGTGACTAGTTCCTCCAACTGGGTCCTCACTAATCCACCTCTAGGAATTGTAATGTATTTCAACCATCATGATTTCTCCTCTAACCTCACACATTAGGGGGAATTTTCTATATCACTTTTCCCCACACTCTATGCATCATGATTTGGTGGCCTACCCTTTTCCCATGCTAATGCAGTTTCTCGATCTTGCTTAGTCAAAAGTGAAAAATTCAATTTTTTGTTCATATACGCAGTCTGACATCATACAACATGCATATACACAGGTTTCTCCATTACAAACCACATACATTGGGTTTTGTGCTCAAAATTAAAAATATTTCAGATTTTACATCCCAAGTCACGAGATCCATGATCCTTGGCCTTTCATATGATGGAAACGCTCTTATTCGACCCTTGAATTCCATTTGAAGGCTATAAATTGAGCCATATACAAGCCTTGAAAAAAAGAGGGAAAAGTTGAGAGAAAGTACACTCTGAAGAAATTTTTCCCCATATTACATCCTTGAGTCTGCATCCCTTAGTCCTTTAATTCTGAACTCTCCTTATGTTCAGTTCCCAAGCTCTCCCTATCCTTTGAAGGAGGAACCCAATTACTCCTAGAACTTGTGAGCTTTCCTTGCGGAGGATTGAAGTGGTGAAGGCCCAAGTGGAGGGACTTAGTTTCTCAGTTTCAACGAGTTGATGATACAGACGATTGTCACCTATGTACTTACGTTGATTATCTTAACAGAAATACTCTTTTCTCATCCAATTATATGTTGCAAAGGTTTATATTATTTTCCATGGGTAAATTTATTATACATGTTGATGGATTATGCTAGTTTATATGATGACATTTCATACATTTTCCATATTCCTGTGTATCTTGGATGTTGAGGACAAGTTGTAGGTATCAAACATTGGATTATAAGCTCAATGGTGGTCTCCTAAGAACATTCATAAGAGGTAGCATTATAGCCTTTCTTTTGTTGGAATTTCCATTTATCTAACATATTTGAAATTTGAGTTGATTTCTTGGTGTTGTTCAGTCTGTTGTGGTCCTACCCCAAGCCATAAATATTTCTTCCTTGTGACAACATGTTGAAGGAACAGTTATCCAAACTGACATATAAATTGTGTTGTCATAGGGTGCCCAAGACCTGTTGAATGTGCTTCAAATGTTCCTCCCAAGTTTTGCTAAGGATGAGGATGTCATCAAGATATACAACCACAAAGGAGTTTTTGAATGGTTGCAATATATCATCCATCATCCACCTAAATGTGGTCGGGGCATTAGTCAAGCCGAAAGTAGTGACTCGTCACTTGAAGAGACCTTTTTTATACTTGAAGGTTGTCTTCCATACATTATTTTACTCAATCGACACTTTGTGGTAGCTTAACTTTAGATCAATCTTACTAAAAGGTTTGTCGCCTTTGATTTGATCTACAAGATCATCAATATGGGGGATTGGGTACTGGTTCTTGACTCTGATATTATTCAAGGATTTGTAATCAATAAAAAGTCACCATGCCCTATCCTTCTTTTGTACTAGAACAATTGGGCTCCTGCAAGGTTAGGATCTTGGCCTAATGTGTCCCTTCAAAATTATCTCTTGGATCTACCATTTGAATTCTTCATTCTCCATAATAGAGTGCCTATATACAGGGTCATTAGGAAGAAGAGCAGCAAGTGTCAAACAAATTGAGTGTTTTACCTAACAATGCAAAGGAACCCAAGTAGGTGAGGAAAATATGTCTTTATGTTCTTCTACTATCTTGTCCACTTGTTTCTGCTATGTATAGAGACCTCATGCATAGGTTTTCTTGGTTGTAGTGATCTTTCGTTCACCTTCTCACCGGACCATAAAGAGGAAAAATATCAACGTATGAGGGATCGGATTTATGCAATGTTTTGCAGAGATCAAAGAGACCACAGTAGTTGGGAATTCCTCTGATACCCTGTAGAGTAGACGTCCCAGATTAATAAAGAGACTATGAGGTCTATATTCATAAACAACATGACAATTCACATATATGGTTATCCTAAAAGAACATCACAAACCTCAAGTGGGGAAACATCACACAATACCTCATCTTTGAAGGGCTTGATGTCATAGTGCAGGAAACATTGTTGGTTGATGCAGATGCCTTGTCCTTGCCTAAGCCAACCAATGGTGTATGGCTAAGAGTGTGGCATCATTGTTAGCTTCAACCTATTGGTGACCTTTGCTGAAATTAAGTTC
The DNA here is from genome assembly GCA_900067695.1 of Picea abies. Lineage (NCBI taxonomy): Eukaryota > Viridiplantae > Streptophyta > Pinopsida > Pinales > Pinaceae > Picea > Picea abies. The sequence continues at coordinate 9,888 of CBVK0102416496.1, read as the reverse complement.
TTCTATCTACCACTGTCAACAATGAAATGGAGTGGGGTCCTCTTCAACCACATTTGTGAGCAGAAGAGGCACTCCCCTTCTTCAGGCACCTCTAGTTGGACCTTTGTGGTATCTATGATGACTATGATGACACTGGGTTCCACGTCAATGATATGTTTTCCCCTATGTTATTACTAGATATTTCTCTGGATTGCAAAAAAAAAATGCTTAGTACATTTTCAAGTAAATAATGATGATTGGTTTGGAGTCTAAGACTTTTTGATCAGGGCTTCCATGAGCCTTCCAATAACTTAAAACCAGAAATGAGGTGACATGATCTTATCTACTAAATCCTTAAGATTCTTAAAAAGTGGATGGAAGATATGAAATAAACAAAATCAAATAGATAAGACAAGTATCCAATGATGATAAATTTGATCTTCTTATTTGATAGAGGAATAACACAAAATTCATTCATGTTGCACTTCAATTTTGGAAAATAAACATACAAAACTAAAGCATACGTCTTGTTTTGCTTACAATAAAACAGAGGAAAAACTAGACTTTAATAGATGCTTTTAAGTCTAATGCAGCGGATGTTGTACTGAATTACAACAGTCACAACCTAAATAAATCTATGAGCAGAAGAAGGAGAAATGCAAATACAAAAACAAATTACCGGAAAAGACATAATCTAGTAAAATGAGATCTCAAAATCTCTTCATTCCTGAAAAATATTTTTATTAAAAATGACTCTCATTACATTCAAAACTCCAAAAGTCCTCGGGCTCCCTCTCCGAGTCTTTAGCTGCTCATTTTATCTTCTACCTGCTGAGTAACTATTGCCTCAAAGTCTGGGAATGGTTCCTCAATTGATGCCTTGAAATCTTCTTGAAATCGGAAATAGATTTTCAAAATAGGATTATGGTTAAAGGGGATTTTGGATCTCCTAATTTGAACCTACCTTCTTTTTCTTTAAGTTTTGCTATATAATAAAAAGTTTGAGATCCAAAAATGAAGGGATCCGAATCATAGAAACTAATTACAAATTATAAGATCTAACAATAAACAGATAAGATCCAAAATCCTATTTTGCTACAAATACTCTGGAGCATAGTCTTCAAGCAATTGAGTTTTGGTTGGCACATTTATTGATGTTGATCACTAAACACCTGTAACTGATGTTTTGTTTATAAAACTATGGCACCTGTTCTTTTACCCTTTGAGCTATCATGTTGATCTCGAGTTACCTATGAGAATATTTCGAGCATGTCAAAACTCAAACAAATTGTGAACTACTAATAGATTGCCACTTGCACTCGAAAAAATGATCTTTAACCTGCTGATTTTGCGCCCAGAAAATTGGGACTAAAATCTGAATTGTGAACTACTATATACTCTGCTACCAAATACCACCAAAATGAATAGTTCACAGAGCAAGGAAATTAAATTCATGTTCCTCTAGCTCCTCTTTTGACATTGAGGAAATAACAGCAGCTAAAAGCATCCAACCAACTTCTTTCTTGACATTGAGGAAATAACAGCAGCTAAAAGCATCCAACCAACTTCTTTCTCTACACCTGCTCGGGCTTCATTACACCATTTTGCACATCCCACAAATCTGACAAATTTATAGGTTGGTCTGATAACAATGTAGGTGCAATTGATATGCCTCTTCATTCAAATAGATGTTCATTTGAAATATGCATTGGAGAAAATGCAGAATTGTGCTTGCAAAAACCTTTGAAACTTCTTGCCACATCTGCAGGACCTTTGATCTTTACATCAAGTGTCATTTCCACAACTATATGCATCGATGGCTTCAGCAGAATCTTTCCATCCACTTGTTGACATCGCCAAGCTGCCCATTTCCATAGTAATACTTCTCTTTTCTTTCAGCCAGATGGTAGTCGTTTGCTCGAACCACATTCAGTGAGGTTGCACTCCTTCCCTTTACTTGTACAAATTAAAATTGCTGGAAGAAAGTCAATGTCTTGAGCCCAATACGCTGCCACACTTAAAATAATTAAAACCCTTTCATTGTATCTCATACCTGGAATGCACATTCTGCAGCTTCCCTGATTTCCTTAACTGTGAAGTCGTGCTCTGGCTATTTGAAACATTGTGCCATTTGTTTCTTTGTTAGCTTCAGAAAGGACAGGAAACAAAACAGTACGCCCATCCAGATATAAATAAACAAGAAATTTCATCAACAGCTAGAGAAGGGCTAAACCATGTGCTTTCATACCCATTTGTAGTAATCTTTGGCTTCTCCAAAGTCACTGGGAATTCAATAGGCATTGGGCATTTTTCAAATCCGGCGATGCACACGAATCTGGACGCATGCCCTCCAGAAAAACGTCAAGATCTCTTAAATACTTCACAATTTTGCGGATCTGGTCGTTGTCAGCTAATTGGGACCGTCCCGGACAAAACCCATATCTCGGATTTCGCTAATTCGTCTCCATCTCCGTCCCGGACAAAACCCATATCTCGGATTTCGCTAATTCGTCTCCATCTGCTCAAAAATCAAGCGCGAAATTCCTCTGTCTAAAACCACATCGTTTTCCCAGCTGTTTGGATGAATAGCGCCGCGGGGATCAGAAGAATGGTTTTGAAGGTGGTATTGCATGTCGCGCGGTGTTTCCTTTTTAGTGACACATCATGTGAGTGGTTTTTGGTGTTTGACGTCACGCGCGCATGATTGCTTTGTTAAATTTCACTCCTGTTCATTAGGCGCAAACCGTTGGAGCTCCACGCCATTAGATTTCTTCCATCTATCTTCTGGTTGCCACGGGACTTTATCTCACATACAAACAAGAAATATTAATCTTCTGGTTGCCACGGGACTTTATCTCACATACAAACAAGAAATATTATATGACAGCTTTTATGTTCAGCCAGGTGTATGTTTGCTTTCAAGTTTCGACGCCTAATGCACAAGAGTTAAGACTTGGGCCCTGGCTTGGATTGGCTTGACATATGGTATGGTATTGACTTGAATTTGGATTATAAAGCCCACTAATTTTTAACATAACCAAACTTTAAAATAAATATAAAATATTATTTTAAAATTACATAAAATAATTTTAAAGTAATTTTACATTAAATTTTTATAAAAAGAAACTTGGCTTAATTCAATATGACAGGAGCAACTTTGACAAAGATTTATGCAAGAATCCGGAGGCTTGACAAAATTGGCGAAAGATTTGAGGGTTTGTGGTAATGAGAGTATGACGCAAAGTAAAACAAGGATTTAAGGCTAGCGAAGCTGGCATAATTTTGGGGAGGGACAAAATTTTTGATGATGTCAATTTTTGTCCTAATATCTTATCTAGTTATCAATCATATTTTGAGTACATATTTGACTTTTAAGATTTTATCTCAGTGAATAATGATTGTTTTGAACAACATTCATCAGTGTTGTGTCAAGGGATTTTGTGGAACTTGCACCACTTTCCAGTGTTCTTCTTCAACTTCTCGTTACACTTTTTTGCTTGTGTCTTGGACTGGTTGTCTCGGGGCTGGCCATCCTTGCTATGTCCTTTGTTTTGGGAGTTAGGGCCACCTTTACCATGTTTTTTTTGCAATGGGTTTGCAAAACTAAAATCCTACTTATTATTTTTCTTGAACTTTTGCTTGATATTGACAACATATTGGTAAGCAACTCCAAGTTAGTGAACTTTTGCTTGATATTGACAACATATTGGTAAGCAACTCCAAGTTAGGAGATGTCCAGGAACTCCATTTAGGTTTGGATGTACCTATGTAGGCCACTGCAGTGATTAAGAGCCATATGCCTCTTGGAGTCTTTAGTACGCATATTTGTGCACAAGATATGGAAGATGTTGGTGTACTCTGACATTGTCTAGTCTCTCTCATGGCATAGAGTTTTTCATCTTAGGGATTGGTCATCGTAGTTTCAAACGAGGTAGTATTTCTCCTTGAGGGAATCGACAAAAAATTCTCAAGTGGGTTCTGACCCAAAAATTGCAGACTCATCTCCAACATGTTGCGCACAGTAAGTTTCCTACAAATCTCTGACATGGGGAAGGGATTTAAGGAGCGCAAAAGTGATTTTTTGACTATTGGAAAATTTTTGGATAGAGAAATAACCCCCTAGTAGACTTAAAATTTTTCTCAAAGCATCAACATTTATCCAGCCATAAAATAAAGGAATATAAAAGTTAACTTGTTTGTTGAAGGGTGTCGCACCTTCAAAGTGACCACTGGTTGAAGGTGCCTCCACTCTTGTTGGTAATCGTCGAAGCATCTAGGCGAAATTATCTGTCATCTCGTTCCTTTGTCACATGAGGGATTCCTCAAGCAATAGTTTGATTAGATCTCATGCTCTATTGTATATGTTATCTCCTTCCATGGGAGGCTTCTTAGGCCGATGGGATTTTTCTTCCCGAAGCTTAATCAATTCAAGACTCGATTCTTGATATCCTGACCTCATCAGGGAAATGTATAGAGAAATAATTAAGAGCATATTGCTTTGATACCAATGATTTGGATTATGTTGATAAGTAAATTAAGGGAGAGATATAAAAAGGAAACAAACGGTAATATTGCAAGAAATTTTGTAATACAATTAAACTCATATTTTTTTAATGAATGGAATACAAAAGACTGTAAAAAGCAAAGCACACGAACTAGCTAGAATGATGATAGCTTATCCCTCAAGAAAGAGATATTTCGTTTATGCTCATTTGTAAGAAGCTGATTAAAAAGAGGGGGAAATTCATTTTAACATAAATAATCAATGAGAAAACCCTAAACATCCAAAACCATAACTCCAGAAGATGAAATGCCAAAACGTTTGTGGGCCCCAATGTGGTTAGTTGGTACGTCAACTTCCCAGGGCACAACTTTTGCATCCAATCTCCATTTGGGGTGCTCAGTATCCCATTGAAAAGTTCTAACTGAGAATTAAACATTATGGATGTCCCAATATCTACACTCGGCTACATACTGGGAACCACTGCACCAAAAAATTGTCATGTAGAGCCTCAAAACGACCCCAAAAGTTTGGGACCCAAAAAATGTAGAAAAATTTTCAAGATGTGGAACCCTTCTAAATTAGTGGAACAAGTGGGTGGCCACCAATATCCACCTAGATCATGTCCTATGAGTGGTTACCTCTAAGAAAATGTTTTGAAATGGAAATAGTTTATGCATATAGTGACTTCTATAAATTTTTCAAAATAACTCTAAGAATAGTGGAGTTTGGGAATAATCCCACTTTGAGAAAATTATTAGGATGGAAAATGTAAGATTTTGCATGGAAATAATTATCACATTATGAAAAACTTTGAGGATGAAAAATGGTAAAATATATGTGGTCACAATTATTATCACCTTGTGTAAACTTTTTAGTCTCTTTGGAATAATAAAAAAACTTGGAGAAAATTCTAAGGATGGAAATTAGTAAACTTTGTGAGAAAAGATCCTAGGTTTCAACCTCTATAACAAATATCTAATAGGAGGTTTCCTAGGGCATTAATATTAAGTTTTATAATTTCAATAATAATGGAAGAGGAAAAAAAATTCACACTATGTCTTTAGGACCAACTATTTTACATTGGCGATCTTGTAGCTTGAGTAACCCTTGTGCAATCCTCATTGAGCAAACATGGTTTCTAGAGATATGTATTTTGTCTACAAACCTAGCATTTGGAGTTTTGAGTTCTCAGGGGATACAAAGGGTTGAAATAAAATCCAACTATGAAGCAATGAAGGGTGTCTTCACATTTTAGCATGCGTGCATTTTCCCTCGGGATTATGCAATTTGGTGGTTTTGAGCACCTTCCTTTGATAATTCAAAAACTCTGTTCTTTTCAAGTTATCATCACCATCCTATTTTGATGTGATGTTTGACACCATCCCTCACATAATGTTGATTACATAGGAAAAGTAATGATTGTCTCACCACTACTTCAAATACCCCTATCCCTTCCAAGTGGATATTTTAGGTCCACCTTGTCGATCTATGCGGAGTTTTCAAAGTTATTATGACTAATATCGTGGGATTGACTTTGACTATTAATGAAACAAGTGAATTTAGAGTATGTGACATACCTTTGATCTTGTTGTGTTTTCATGTAGGCATGCCATCATTTTGTACAAGAAATGTGGATGCCAGAGAAATCCTCTATAGATATGATGAGATTGGAATGATTATACTAGTAGTTTGTTCTATAGATGTAGTGTTTTTAGTATACAACAAATCTTCCTATAGCTTCATATATATCTTGAGATTTGAAGGAAAAGTACCCTACTGCACTTTGATGAAATATTTGGAGGAGACATGGTGGAGTTTTGTGTTGTAGGAAGTATGGAAGATCTTAAGTAATCCATCTTTCATGTTGACAATTACTAAGACAATGTATTAGAATATTCTCTTCAGTGTAGAGCAGGGATGATTTTAGGGATGCAAATTTGTTTTAAAATGTAGAAACCTTGGCGAATCTTACTAATCCTTCATATGCCAACTATAAATGTTTTGCGATATTTTTGTAAAAATATTCAAATTTAAAAGGATTTTATATAGTTTTTATAAAATTTTGGCGATTTTAAAGGTAAAATAATTTTATCCTATAGAATTTGGGCGAATCATTTTTAAAATAACGAATCTCATGTTGGAAAAACCATGGAAAATTAACCCATGAGCGAAATTTAGCCCCTAAAATCATCCATTGTGTAGAGCCAGTTACACTTAGTTATACTAGTGGAATTCATTCATGCATGCAAACCTTGGTTTTATCACTAGCAAATGCATGTGCTTCTCTCACTTCCACACGTGTGACCTAGTTAACTGAAGACTACATGACTAGTTAACTAGGACTAAGTGGCAGTTAACTCTAGTCACTGTCTGTGTCTTTCTGGATCTCTCTATACCATGACTATGGTGCATTGGATTCTCTTCTAGTACACATTAGTTGAGCTATACATCACATATCATGTGTAAATTATCATTCATTCGTTTGGTTAATACATTTTCTCATTATTTTCTCTCCAATTTTTCTCTCGTCTTCTCTATTTTGCAAGTTGTGTTTGTTATTCTGCTAGCTAGATCTCTTGTGCAGGTACTCACCACATTCTACATGGTATCATATCCCATAGGATGCTAGCTAGGATCGTCACCAACACTCTTTTGAAGGTACAGAAGAAAGAACAAAGCAACAGGAAAGATGGATTACTCACCGACAATTCTTCTTATGCCTCACATTCTCTCCAATATCAACATCCCATATATCCGTCAGCCATATCTCAAAATAAACGATATGGGTAGATTTTATTTTTGGTAGAGAGATGCATTGCAGAGGAATGGTCACGCTCACCAAAAATCGCCAATACCCACATCCTAGTTTACTAGATAAAGTTGTTTTATAAAAAATATAGCTGCCAAAGATACATCAACGATATCTCAATATCCCTGATCTGGGTTGATCTGATTTTTCTGTTGAGATGTATTGCATATGGATGCTCACGCTCACAAAAAATCACTAATAACCACATCGTATTTTAGGAGATACAATGGTTGTATCAAATCTATCTTGCATGCTAAGAATCAACATAGCCTCATATTGCTACTCCAAGAAGCATATCTCATTAATATCATTCATTGGGAAAGAATCATTGTAATGGAGGACAAAGATGTAGTTATCTTGACCCTTCAGAGTCTGAATATAAAACAATCTCTTACTTCTAATACTACTTTTTCATTGCTGACCACTCCTAAGCTTCCCTCACCATCTTCTAAGTTGAACACTCGTGGTATTGGGTAAAAATTGATTCATAATATGGGATACATTGGTGGAGGACTTGGTAAGAATGGACAGGGGATTTCACATCCCATTCATCCTGTGATGAGACCAACAAAATATGGACTTGGTTTTATTAAGAGTTCAATTCCATTAGCAAGTTGTCTTCATATTTCAACCATTCAGACTCAATTTGTTCAATCACAAGAGTCTGTCACATTGGATGACTTTTCTATTGTTGAGTTACAACAACCAACACTTGCACCTCTTATTGATACAAATTTGGAGCTTTCATGGCCAGATTCAACACCAAATTTAGCATTAGAGTTGTCAATATCAGACGCTTCAGCACTGACATCAGATTCTTTGGCAACAACAGACTCTTCAACATCAGCTTCAGGGTCTATATCATCCACTTATCGATCATCAACATCATGATCTGAGACAACATTGTCTTACTATCTGGTATCCATGGCCTTTTGTTAGTTCCTCTTCTTTCAACTCATTGATGAAGAGGCGTATACGACAACATCTTGGAAAGTTACCAACTTCGAGGATTGTTTGTGGTTGGCTTGATGATTGGTCATGGTAACATTTGAGCCATTGTTTGAGGAGATATTACATATGTGTTGCATCCACAATACATGGGAACCATTCTCATTTCTCTTGACTTGACGGATTATGGAACCTTTATAGCTCCATTCACCACTATTTTGATGACTTTTATGGTATTTTCTTCTATGTTTTGGAAGAACTCTGACTAGCCGACCATCTTGGTGTAGGCTAACACCTTAATGTTTGGAGAGATCTGATTGTTCTCAACTAGTATCAGCTACACCATTTCAGCTTCAATACACTTATTGAAGCGAATTATGATCTTTCATCATGAGATCATGCTTCATTGACTTGTCACATTTTCTTAGTTTTGGAGACTGTCTACCTGCCAAATGGTGGATCTCACCTGTATTTCTCTTCTCTTGATACATTGTATTTTGAGGGGGGGTTTTCCAGCTTAGGTTTTTCCTCTTTCCTCACTTTATTTCTTTAGTTTTCATTAGATGCATTGTTCATGGGTACCTAACATGGAACTTATTGCCGAGACCCATTCTTCATTAACCTATAGTAGTGTTCACGAGGGGTGTTGGAGATATTACACAAACCTAGGATATTTTTTCCTTATTTTTGAGGGTCTCCTATTTTTTAGGAACCTCTCCTACATTCTAGGAGAATATTTTCTTCACTTTAGAGCTAGCTACACTTAGTTAAACTAGTGGAAGTCACTCATGCATGGAAACATTGATTTTATCACAAATAGTTGCATGTGCTTCTCTCACTTCCACACGTGTGACTCAATGAACTGAACATTGCATTACTAGTTAACTTCCACACGTGTGACTCAATGAACTGAACATTGCATTACTAGTTAACTAGGACTTGGTGGAAATTAATTCCGATAACTTTCTGAAAAGCATATCATGTGTAAATTATCATTCATTCATTTGGTTAATACATTTTCTCATTATTTTCTCTCTAATTTTTTCTGTCTTCTCTATTTTGCAAGCTGTGTTCATTCTTTTGGTGGAAATTAATTCCGATAACTTTCTGAAAAGCATATCATGTGTAAATTATCATTCATTCATTTGGTTAATACATTTTCTCATTATTTTCTCTCTAATTTTTTCTATCTTCTCTATTTTGCAAGCTGTGTTCATTCTTTTGCTTTGCAAGTACTCACCACATTCTACACACTATCCATCCAAATTTTCATGCACCTTGTGACAAAAAGAGTGATTTCGAAGGGAAACTCTCCTATTTATGAAGATTTAGCAATGGGATATGTGGTAAGATACAAACTTGTTGTTATTGAATGCTTTGATGCTTATCCCAAGTCCATAAAGTGATTTGAAAGGGTTGGATGGATGCCATTTTTCCAAAAGTTTCAAGGGTATGACATTGAGGTGACTAAGACATTTGAAAGGTATGTGTTCATTTCTTCAACCAAATTTAAATCCAGAAATATTCGAAATTAATCGAAATTAATCAAAGGTATTTATGGAAAAAACCAAGTGATTTTTTATACGTAAATTTTGCAGTACACATACCACATACCTTACAGGTTGTTTCTAACAATAAGGGGGGAAAT
>CBVK0102416455.1:9833-22755 GCA_900067695.1 Picea abies | reverse complement strand
CTAGCCACAAACCCTATTTTCCACGGAGTGTAACTCCAAAAATACAACGAACCACAAGCTGAAATTTTTACCACAAATACTTAGATATGTTTCTTCAATGGAATAGAAATTTCATGGTCTGAATCATTATATAAAAAAAATTATTGCAAAAATGGTGAGATGACCTGAAAAAACATACCTTAGAAAGCATCATCAAAAGAATGTACCCTTCCTTGAATTCCGGCCTTCTTTTCTTCACTTTACTCAGAAATTTGGCTTAGATATCCTTTGGTTACCGCAGACACCTATAGGTATTCAATATTCTCAAGTGTGTATTAAATGAGAGAACCTTGTCTCTTATTTATACTCTTCAAGTAGCTTCCTTAAAAACATCTTCTACGTCACTTTGCCCACTTTCCTTATTTTAGGGTTAACCCACTTCTAATTTCTTTTTAGGGTTAACCCACTTCTAATTTCTCCATTAAATTTATTATTGAATTAATTTATTTTGTATTCACTTTGAATTATAGTACATTCATCACTTCACTTTATTATTTACCTTTTAAAATCTCTTATACTACTTTGACTACTTTGACCTTTTGGGGCTTCTAGATGACATATGAGGGTCCTCCAACTTCATAAGGCCATAACTCTCAAACTGTGAGGAGTTATGTGACATTCCACATACCACCAGAAATGGAATGACATGTAATATCCATATATAATAGTATTAACTAAAAATATATAAAAACTCATATCGTTATCCATCAAAGAAACTTGGGTCCATTACCCAAACTTGGGTTCTCCAACTTCTCATGGCCATAACTCTCTAACCGTGAGGAGTTATGTGATGTTCCACATACCACCGGAAATGGCATGATAATAAATATTCATCTAGGATAGTTTCACTGACAAATTCACTAGCGTTCATCTCATTATTCCACAAATAAGCATGGGTTCTCTAACCATAATTCTAGGATAACTCAATCCGCAAAGTGTCTTCCTGTGAGGGCTTCCACCATAAGGGGACCACTTTGGAGTTCATCCATTTCTACTTATTATAAACCATGAAAAGACAATAATGAGTCATCTTTACATCAAACAATATTGGGTCCATTGCCCAACCTTTGTGTTATGAGGCTTTCTTCAAGGGTTGACATCAATGACAACCAACCTTAATCAACATTGACATGCACTGAAATTTGACATGGATTGTCTATTCCATGTCAAATTTCAAGATAGTTCTGACAACATTTCTATAGAAGGGAAGTTCCATGTCAAATTTCAAGATAGTTCTGACAATGATTGTATAGAAGGGAATGATGAATAATTACAATGAGAGGTGCAACATGATGAACGTTGATGAAAATGTGGACGATCTTAGAGATTATGTGGGGGAATCATACATCCTTGAGTCTTGAAACCCTCCCACACCATCAAGGCATGCGTCTAGTCTAACCATGTCAAATTTCAATGCATACAGGAACATATTGAATAAATTTCAACGTTGGCCCCATTCACTGCTCACTATGCGGGGTCGGTGCATGACATTTGTGGTGGGTGAATTGAAGCTTTTGAGACATCAACTCAACTTGGTAATTCAATAATCAAACACTCCTTAAGTATTATGCAGGTACATAAAACATCCTTAAGTATCATGATGGTTGTTATGAGATCCTTAAGTATTATGCGGGTTCGGTGGAAGAAATTTTTGATGGGTGTATTGGAAGTTCCATGTCAAATTTCAATATAGTTTCGACAACGATTCTATAGAATGGAATGATGAATGATGACAATGAAAGGTGCATAATTATGAATGTTGATGCAAATGTGGACGATATCAAATATTGTGTGGGGACATCATACATCCTTGAGTCTTGAAACCCTCACATATCGTCTAGGCATGTGTCTAGTCTAACCTTGTCAAATTTCGATGCATATAGGCACATATTGAAGAAATTTCAACATTGGTCCCATTCACTGCTCACTATGCGGGGTCGGTGCATGACAATTGTGGTGGGTGAATTGAAGCTTTTGCGACATCAACTCAAATTGGTAAATCAATAATCAAACCCTCCTTAAGTATTATGCGGGGACATCAAACATCCTTAAGTATCGTGATGGGTTTTATGAGATCCTTAAGTATTATGCAGGTTCGATGGAAGAAATTTGTGATGGGTGTATTGGAGGTTCCATCTCAAATTTCAAGATAGTTCCGACAACAATTCTATAGAAGGGAATGACGAATGATGACAATGAGAGGTGCAGGATGATGAACATTGATGCAAATGTGGATGATCTCAAAGATTATGTGGGGACATCATACACCCTTGATTCTTTAAACTCTCCCATATCGTCAAGGCATGTTTCTAGTCTAACTATGTCAAATTTTAATGCATACAGGCACATATTGAAGAAATTTCAACGTTGGCCCCATTCACTGCTCACTATGCGAGGTTGGTGCATGACATTTGTGGTGGGTGAATTGAAGCTTCTGCGACATCAACTCAACTTGGTAATCCAATAATAAAACCCCCCTTAAGTATTATGCGGGGACATGAAACATCCTTAATTATCGAAACCCTCCCATACCTTCAAGGAAACTATCTAGTCTAACCATGTCAAATTTCAACGCATATGAGAACAGATTGAAAAAATTTCAATGTTGGCCCCATTCACTGCTCACTATGCAGGTTCGGTGGATGAAATTTGTGACGCGTGTATTGGAAGTTCCATGTCAAATTTCAAGATAGTTCTGACAACGATTATATAGAAGGGAATGATGAATGATGAAAATGAGAGGTTCATGATGAAAGTTGATGCAAATGTGGACGATCTCAAAGATTATGTAGGGACAGCATACAACCTTGAGTCTTGAAACCCTCCCATACAGTCAAGGCATGTGTCTAGTCTAACCATGTAAAATTTCGATGCATATAGACACAAATTGAAGAAATTTCAGCGTTGGCCCCATTCACTGCTCACTATGTGGGGTCGGTGCATGAAATTTGTGGTCGGTGAATTGAAGCTTTTGCGACATCAAATCGACTTGGTAATTAAATAATCAAAAAAAGTGGTTAAATCCACTTTAACCAAGAGAATCAATAATAGATCCACTTGAGTTAATGAACTCAATTTATTGATGGTTCATCCATTGGGGTTGCAAGCTAGGAATCAAACCTACTAGAAATTGGCATTGGCAAGAGGACTAAAATTATGATTATGTTCAAAATTATCCAATTTTTGTTGCTAGTGTTACCCCTCATTTTACATGAGGCCTACATTAGTAGTTTTTCACTACTCTTGTGATTTTCATCACAAAGGTAGGTTTACAAGTTGATCTTTGGATGGCCTAGGGGTTTCATGGTTTTATGTCTTAGATCATGAAGGAAGATGCCCACTTATATTGGATGTTGCTTGCACTTATGTTTATGCTTATTATTGAGTACACCCACCTTTCTTGGAGCCTTATTTCACTTTCTTTCATCAAAATTCCTCATGTGGGTTCCCCTCCTACAAACTCACCTTGTGTTGCGTTTGGGCGCCTAACCTTTCCTGGGTTGTCCTTAAAAAGTTAAGTCAAAGCCAAAATTGTTCCTTATCCAACATTTGGCTCGTCTTCTTACCTAGTGCTCCCTTGTGTTTCCCTTTTCATTCATTTCATTTGGGTGGGTGCATCTCTTTCCAACTCACCATGTTTTGTGTTTGCGCGCTCTGCCTAATTTTTGTTATGTTTCCTCTTATGGATGCCCCTCTTGCCAACTTGCCTTGCCTTGACTTTGGGAACCCTGCCTTATTTTCGTTACGATTCCTCATGTGGGTGACCCTCTTGCAAACTCACCTTGTGTTTCATTTGAGCACTCATCCTTGCCCAGGTCATCTTGAAAAAGTTAAGTCGAAGCCAAAAAATTTCCTTATCTAGCATTTAGCTTGTCTTCTTTCCTAGTGCTCCCTTATGTGGCTCTTTTCATGCCTTTCATGTGGGTGGGAGCACCTCTTCCAACTCGTCTTGTGTTGTGTTTAGGATCTCTTCCTCGTTTTTGTTACGTTTCCTCTTGTGGGCCCCTCTTGCCAACTCGCCTTGCCTTGCCTTTGGGCACCCTGCCTTGTTTTCATTACGATTCCTCCTCTCTTGGGAAGGTCACCCCTTTAAGGATCTCCTTCACTTAGGTAAAACCTCAACTTGGTCATCCTTTTACATTAAGAAGGTTTCCTCCATGTGGCTTATGGATAAAGAAAAGATACCTCCAATCTTGGATCTCCAAATATTATGGATTTTTCCTAAAGGATATAATGTATGATTGACCCATGTTATAATTTTCTTCATTATAGAATTTCTCATCGTGGAGATGACACTATGATAGTTCATGCCAAAGGACCCTATTTCATTAAAGATGTGGGACACTTTATAAGGCTTGTTGGCACAGGGGCAGACCCAAGGTTCAACGCTTCAACAACACACCAACAAAACCCTAACTACCGGCCCTTTCGGCAACACCTGTGAAGCAAATGAAGTCTCACCTGAGGTAGAGGCAGGGGTGGTTACAAGACTTAGGTGTATGCAACCTTAGCTAGGACATAGATCTGTGATTCTTACTCTTAGAAAGCACTTTAGCATAGGTCATTCATTAGTATTTAACCCTCATGGCACTCCGCAGATGGAACAGAGCACCACAACATTCACTTAAATCTAGGTTAAGTTAGCACTTAGCAACAACAAAATAGGTCTAGCACTCAGCACTTTCATATATGTCAGATCTACACCCACACATCTAAGAAGCACAAAGAAAAGTGGATCTATCTAAGTATATCATAGCAAAGCACATAGCATAAACATATCAAGCACAACACATGGAAAGAGACCAAGACATTAGGTCGAAGCACCGAGCACAACACACAGAGTTACCGTGGTTCACCCCCACACTAAGGCTACATCCACAAAGTATTCTTCTTCTTTATTAGCTTTGGTCAATCGGGTTACAGAACATAGCTCACACTTGTTCTCTACATAGGAAAAGAGATATGCATGCACCTTGCCAGATCCTCCTTCCCCGAGTAGATCTAGCACAAAGCCTTCTTACAATCCATGCAATCATCACTTACAACACTTGCACTCAACTCTACAAGTCAATCACACAATATACACAAAGCCTTTTCTAGCACTTAGCTTATCTTCTTCTCTCTTACATTTCCTAGCTACTTAGTTATACCTTAAAAAATAGGCCTAAACATGGGTAAACCCATGGGCCGACATCCCATACCCATTACATTATCCCCAAAAACCCAAAAAGGACCCAAGAGAGGGGTCTAGCTTCCACGATCTCCACTTCGCATTGTGCTCCATCTTTGACAAGCTGTCAAAGTCCAAAAATGGTTACATATGACCAAGTGTTCCTCAAAACTTGGCCAAGGGCCAACAAGCCCCCAACACTCACCTGTGACTCGTCCCGAGTCACTTTGGTCTGATCAATTCTGCCTCGAATGCCTCAAGCTTGGCTCAAAATACTTCGATCTGTTGTAGTGTGACAACCTCTTGCTCAGTGAACTCCTAGATCAACATGTCATTTATTGGCCCTTCCAGGCATTATTTTGCGGTGATGACAACCTGTTCAATCTCGATTCCCTGGCTTTCAACTTTAGTGAACAGTTGGCATGCCTTTTCTTGGATTGGTTGAAATCATTGGGAGACTTCCATCACTTTACTTTGTAGTGTGTGTACCTGTTTTTGGGTGGTGCATTGTTCTGCAAACCTCTTCATTCTTTCAACTGGGGTCAAGGCCTTTAGTTGCACCTGTAGCATGTCTGCATGCTGCTTTGCTTCTTAGAATTGTGCCTCCAATTCCTGCAACTCTGGATTCTCTGTGAGGTTCTCATAAGTCTGGGCACTTCTAGCGCTCAGCTTCTTGCATTCCAAGGCAAAGGTTTTTAATC
Source organism: Picea abies (assembly GCA_900067695.1). NCBI lineage: Eukaryota > Viridiplantae > Streptophyta > Pinopsida > Pinales > Pinaceae > Picea > Picea abies. The sequence goes on along the minus strand of CBVK0102416455.1, from coordinate 16,845 downwards.
GGCCAACTACCCTATGGGCAGTTGCCTCCCTTAGATCTCTTATTTCTTGAGGATTCTCAGGCACGGTACGAAGTTCCAAATCTGCAATGCACTGCTGAAGTTGTTGGATTACTTCTTCAAGTTGTGCCACCTATTGTGGGACACGTTCTTCAATATTTATTTCTATGACCATCACAGAACGAAGTGCTTTGTGAACCCTTTCCTGTACTTCAATTTTCTCTGCTAGCAACTAGTCCTTGCTCTATTGTAACTATGCTTTTTCCTCATCCCACTTCGCTTGTAGGGCAAGATTTTCCTGTTCCTCCTTACTCTGTTATTCTACAAGTGCGCTATGTACTTGTATCAAAGCATGGGTGGCTTGTGTTGTGTCTTCTTGATCTCGTCGAAGGCGAGCTTCGACTTTCTCGGCGATCTGGTGTAATTGGGTGGGCTCATCGCCTATTCCTGCTATTCCAGTTGTCAAGGGCACAGTATAAAATGCTCGACTGGAATGGAATGCCTGCTGCACTTCTTGAAGTTCTCTCTTGATTCGGCTAAATACCCCCTCTTGCTTCACTTCTTGATTTTCTGCGATCTCTAGTGAAGCATCATTCAGCGCAGCGATTAAGAAGTCGAAGTCGTCCAATGTGAGCGTAGTCTTAAACGTAGTCTAGGTGGCTTTAGTTTTATTTTGGGATGAGGGATTTGGTGGGGTAATATTACTTTTCTTAGTGGGATCCTCCTCCTCTCTAGGCAGAGTAACCTTGCCTTTGTTTTTCTCAACCTCTGTGCCACCTAGTTCTTCACCATCACCTCTCTGTGCAGGTGAGATCGAAGTATTCTTCATGGATGTGCTATGGATATATTGAACTTCATCATCCTTCTTAGTCTTGCTTGGTCCAGGTGTATCCAGCATAGGTTCAAGGCTTTCCACGTCGGACATTTCTATGGGGTTCGCTGCAATAAGGAGGTCCACTGACCATTCCTTGGTAATCTTCTCCAAGTCTTCTTCTGTCAACTTGTAGTACGACTGGAGCTATTGTTTGTGATCATCATCATGCGCTATGATATAGGTGAAGTGACAATCCACGCTGAATTTTATCAAAGGTATATACCTATGAAGTGTGTTTGGGGTGAGGCGCGGTGTAGACTGGATTTCATTCTTCAATTGGTTGTAATAAGTGTTGGCGTCAGAAGTCACTCCTGGATTTCTTGTAGGAGCAGAGCCCAACGCCCATTAGTTTATGTCATGATATTTTTAATGGGTGATCAAATGGGTAGAGACTCAGGAAGATATCGCTCTAACTCGGGAACTGAGTCAGGTATGTAAGGAACAAAGGAGGTCTTGATCTAACTTCAGTTAGTGGGTTGATTAAAAGATGAGCAGGTGGAAGACTTGGTAAGAAGAGTGAGCCAACTACCTCAGGCAATAGGCCTTTCAGCATTTTGTAGAAGAAAAACTCTGAATGCAAGATCCTCTTGGTTCAGGGCATTAAGAAACTGAAAGGGGGACTTGACTGGATCCTCCAATTCCAAGTCGTTCAATGCTAAGAAAATCACAAGGACCGATTAGAAACAATGCAACTATTACAGTGATCCAACCTACATCATCCTATAACAGTTACAACTTGACTGGATCCTCCAATTTCGAGTTGTTCTAACACAATGTAAACAAAGACATGAAAGAAACTGACATTCATAAGGCAAGAAGTCTCAAAAGTCCATGCATAACCAGAAATAACAGTGCTTCATTAAAGCTTTACAACCGGGAGCCTTGTTCAACCATCGATGATTACAAAATACAAATACTGAGTTTGTATACTCAAAAAAATTCGCCTAATAGAGGTGTGCTCAGTCATCCAGGGCTTGGTGTCCCTTCAGCCAAATTCAGACAGATATCCTTCGTCAGACACCACCTTAACTGCGCCTGGCTTCTACAAGGGGAGTAGCTGAGCCATTAAGTGTCGAGTTAGCGTGTGCAGATCTCTCCGGCTGGTCGAGGACTCGGCATGGCTTCTTTGGAAAAATTTGGTACACAGGACCCTCTCAGGTAGACAGCTTGCCAGACCCTCCATACCTTATACTTAATGAATGAGGAGAGGTTTCAACCACCCCTTCTCACCTTCATTTACTTCAAGCGAAAACCAGGATCGAGGTTGAATCAGATGGCATTTGGAGATCGTGATGGTCCTTTCGGCGACTAGAATCGATGCCTTTGGCCCTTTTTGCACATTTCTTTTTATTTCCAGGGTGACCAAGGGCTATGACCCCGTGTTTACTCTTAAAGGTGCTTTCGGTGTTCATGAATAGGAAGGAGCTAATCCTTGCTTATCACAGCCGCGATGAGCGAAACACTGAGATGGCTTAATTGGGTGCCACGCGTCCTTCTCAGATTTGACGGTCCTAAGCTCACTCGGTGATACTGTGGGCCCGGGTCCTGGATGCTTTCGGCATTTCGGGGTTCGGGGTTTCAAGATGTAGAATGACATGGAACTCTGACCCTTCGAACTCCCGAATGATGAAACGTCGACAAGACTAGATATCGTGCCACGTGTCCTTTGGATGGACGGCTGCTATCCCTTCCTACACACAATATGGGCGCTATCCATTGCGCTACTCTCGGTGCAACTCCACTAACCTCAATTTCCCGCCAACCGTCGATCTGCTCTTATGGAAGAATCTGGACCATCAACAATATAGTTTCTCCCACTTACTTGCTTGGAAGCCTAAAGCAAGATTTTTCTGTGTTGTGCTCGGGTGCTTCTCGTGCAACTTGCAGACCTGAATACTCTTGTGCCCAGGTCAAGAAATGTTACTAACAGTAGGCTCCATGGGGGATAGAGTCGTCCTTGTGATGCTCTAAGGACTCATTTTGCAGCTCCAGTGCCTTACTGTTGGGCTATGGGGTCATTTATTTAAAACTTAAAGGCGAAAAGAAAAACAATATTTACAACCATGAAAGAGCCATGTGCGGCTCAAGAGAAAAATATTTTTAGGAAATGCCCATTCATAGGGCCATTGAAAACTTCTTGATCCTTCAAGTCCTGTACCCCGTAGGTGTTATTCAAGAATACTTCGGATACTCTGAAAGGCCCGATCCACAGGGCTTCGAATTTTTCGTGCTTGCCTTTATCTTGTTTAGGAGCATCCCATTTCAATACTAGATCTCCTATCCAAAACTCTTCCTTCTTGGCCTTCTTATCAAAAACCTACTTGATCCTTTGTTGATGGTCCTGAATTCTGCCCATTACCTACTCCCTGGCCTGCTGGACTTCCACTAGCTGATGAATTCTTCTAATTGTGTCATCAGGATCCTGTTGATGATCCTGGAAGAATTTCGCTACAGGAATGGCTAAATGAGAAGGGAAACAGCCTCATTTCCATAGACTAATTGGAAAGGAGAGATGCCTATAGATCTCTTCGTGGTCACTTGATTGGCCCATAGAGAAAATTTCAATCTTGAGTGCCAGGCCTTCTTGTTTCCTTCCAATAATCTTTTGATGATCCTTATCAGGCTTTTGTTGGAGGACTCTGCTAAATCATTTCCCTAGGGATAGTATGGGGTGGAGTGAATCATCTTGATCCCAAATTGCTCGCAGAACTTGGCTAACAGCTCAACCCTGAAAGAGGCTACGTTATTAGTGACAATCTTACTTGGGCAGCTGAATCTTGTAATGATATCCTCCAGGAATCCAATGATTACCTTGTGGGAAGCACTCCTGGTGGGGATAGATTCAATCCACTTGGTGAAGAAATCAGTAGCAGTCAGGATCCATTTGTGCTACCCACTGGAAGCAGGGTGAATTTCTCCAATGAAATCTAGGCCCCATTATTGGAAAGGTCCTGAAACAACCATAGGATTTAACGGCACGGACTTGAGTTGTTGTTTTCTTGCAAATCTTTGACATTTGGTGCAAGATCTGACCTTTCTACAGACATCAATGAATACGGTGGGCCAGTAGTATCCAGCCCTGAGGATTTTGTAGGCTGTGGTTTTCCAGAAATGATGCCCTCCACATAGGCTGTCGTGAAATTCAACCATGATCATGTCAGCCTCTTGCGGATCTACACATTTCAAAAGCAACCCCAGGGGGTCTTTCCAATATAGAACTTGATCAATAAGGCAGTATCTGACTGCTTTGAGCTTTATAGCTTTTGCCTTGTTTCTTTGCAGGCTGTCTAGAAGCCGCAACTCTTGCAGAAAATATATGACATCCTTATACCAGGGACATCGAGCCAATGGGGGCTCCCTTTGAGGGTCTATTTTAGACAGCCGACCCTGCTGAATTCCTAAGCATTCATTGATGAAACTTACCCCCAAAGCTTGGCAATTGGCTTCAGCCAATAGCTTGGCTAAACCTTGACATTTGATCAATTTGGTAGGCTTTATTTCTAGGTCAAATTCCAGAATCTTGGCTATCCACTTACTCCTTCTCCCGTCTATGTCAGGCTGCATAAAAATGTCTTTAATAGCAGCTGAGGGGACATAAGCGATGATTTTTTACTGCAGGACATAGATTCTAAATGCCTTGAGATCCTTTACTAGGGCATAGGCCTGCTTCTCCATAGTGTCATACCTAACTTCGGTATCCCTCAATGCTCAGTTGAAATAGGCAACAGGCTACTCTAGCCCAATCTTGTTTGTCTATAATAAAACAGTGGCCACCGTGTCAGGTGAGGCAAAGGAGAAAATAAGGAAATCTTTTGAATAATCGGGACTGATAAGCACGAGGGCTTCAAACAGGGCCTTCTTTATTTTCTCAAAGGAATTTCTCGATTCAGAAGTCCACCTCACTTCATTTCCTTTCCTTAACATGGTTGTTATAAGTTTTACCTCCTCAGCAAAGTTAGGCACAAACCTCCTTAGAAAATTAATCTTACCAAGGAAAGATTGGACCTCCTTCTTGGACCTCGAGATTGATAAGGCTTGTATTGCCTCAACTCTGATAGGATCTATCCTGACTCCTTCCGCTGATACTATGTGGCCTAGTAATTTTCCCTCCTACATGGCGAACAGAGATTTCTTGGGGTTTAATGAAATGCCAAAACTCCTGCATTTCAGGAAAACCTTCTTGAGATGACAACAGTGTTCTTTATCAAATTTCGAAAATACTATGATGTCATCCAGATAGACGACCACAAATTTATCCTTTTCCCCAATGAAAGCTATGTCCATGGCACATTGAAACGTCGCCCCTGCATTCATCAATCCAAAAGGCATTTTGGCATACATGAATGTGCCCCATGGAGTGGTAAATGTCGTCTTTTCCCTATCCTCAAATAGAATAGAGACTTGATTGTAGCCAGAGAAACCATCGATCATGGACATCCTGGATGCTCTTGTTACCCTCTGTAGTATATTTTCCATCTTTGGTAAGGGGTAGTTATCCTTTCGTGAGCTCCTGTTCAGGTTTTTGAAGTCTACGCAAAGTCTAATTTCTCCATTCTTTTTCCTTACTGGTACCAAGTTGGCCACCCACTCTGAATATCTCAATGGTATGATGATTTGGGCTTGTAGCAGCTTCTTCACTTCCCTCTCCTTAATAGGCAACAACATAGGATTGATCTGTCTTAGCTTCTGCCTAAACGGCTTTGCCTCCCTTTTCAACAGGATTTTATGCTCAATGACAGAAGTGTTATATGTTTTGAGATCTTCATAGGTCTAGGCAAACACATCAGCAAACTCTCTCAATAGTCCAGCGTATTCAGCCCTCTGTTCCGTTGTCAGGCTTCTTAACAATTTGAAAAACTTGGGTTCATTCCCAATGCCAATGTTGCATTGAGTTGTATCAGCGTCATCTTCTGAGATTTCCCCCTTTAATGCCACATCATTTCTATCAAAAAGTCTTTCCAAAGGAACCAGTCCCCTTGGAATATGATTGTTGGGGAGCTGCACAATGTTACGCTCTGCTATTTTACTTAGAAACTTACCCCCATCAAGCTCTTCCTCGGAGACAGAGTCTTGGTCGATATGCATCTCTGAAAATTCTTCGACAGTCTCCAAGAATTTCTTGATCTCGAGATCATCCTCAAATACCTTCCAATGTTTGACGTTGTTAGGTATGGAGGGCCTATATTTTACTTCCACATAATATCTGAATTTGGGCGTCGAGGGTACTTTGAAATTGCTTGCTGATGTAGCCAAGGAATCTGCAACTGTGTTCTTCTCTCTTGGCATGAAAGAAATGTCGAATGCTAAGAAGAAACTGCCAATTAAGTCCCATACCTCATTTCTGTAACTTCTGAGTCGAGGATGCTTAGCCTGGTAAGCGTTTCTAATATGTTGGAGCACCAACTCTGCATCTCCAAACACTGCTACTTCCTGAATTCCCATTTCCTTTGCAGCTCTTAATCCTAGAACAAGAGCTTCATACTCTACCACATTGTTGGTAGCTTCAAATCCTAGTTTGTATGACAGAGATATGGTTTCCTGAGTAGGTGACACAAAAAACACCCCAGCTCCAGCGCCTTCCCTGGAGAAGGCTCCATCAAAGAACATTTTCCAGACGGGGGTGATGGAGGGAGGAAATTCATGAGGAGTGGTGAGCTGCTTTTTGAGTTTAAGAGGAGGCTCAGGAGAATTAGTGAGTTGTAGTACACTAGAACCTAAATTAGTGTCCAAGGAAAAAATGGGATGGTTGGTAGGGTTGGCCTCATCACTGATTATATAGGCCAGTTGGGCTTCCCTGTATAGCCTCCTATGTTCTCCTCCAAACACTGGGATAGTAGCATAGGTTAGGTCCATCTGCAAAGTTCCCCGCAGTATTTTTATCCAAGATCTTGATAACAACATACCGAACTTGGGGAGGACATCAGCCACTACAATATCCATGACCACAATTTTCATGGGCAACTGAAACAAGGTCACGACCAAGTCTTTGATAACTCCTAGACATTTAACTTTTCTAGAGTCAAAGGAATAGAGGTCATGATAGGCTCGGGTGACTTCTAGCCCTAACTCTTCCATGACAGTTTTGGGCATGAGGTTGTGAGAGGCCCCTGAATCCATCAAGCAGTTGTGCAGTACCTTGTC
>CBVK0102416407.1:0-10155 GCA_900067695.1 Picea abies | reverse complement strand
CTTCAATCAAGTGTGTGATCCTTCTAGTCATGAATTCTTTTAACTCTTTCTTATGTTGTTCTAAAACTTCTTCTTCTTTCCTTTTGGCCTGATCTCTTTCAATCCAAGGTTTTTCAAGCAACATAGTAAATGGAGCGTTGTCCTCAATAAATTTAGTCACCTAAAAATCTTCCACTTTCGAAGTTCCATTAGCATTCATAGGTATCTGGGTGAGCTTTCCGCATAGGTTTATCAGCTTTCCTCTAAATAACCATATTCCTCCCAATGAAGGAGTCATAGAAGGCTTCCCTAAAAGTTCCCAAGTTCACTCTGTCATGATGTTCACCTGTGTTTCCTCGTATAGAACACAGTCAATGTCGAAGTCTCTTATTATTTCTTCAAGTCATTCTTTTTCTTTGAAGATCTTTGATAAACTGATATGTTGGTGATCATTTAGGGTTTCTTTCATATGTAGCAATACTTTTTTTTATTCTTTCTGGGGTTCTGCCATAATCTCAGTTTATGGATATGTCTTAGGGTTTTCTTGTCTCATGTTCATTTCTTCAAACTTAGGAATCATTCTAGGGAAATCCAATACTTCATGGTCCAGAGCTTTGCAAAAACTACAACTAGGTCTTTTCCCAGGGCATTCCTTAGCAAGATGTCTTGGTTTTCTGCAATTGTAACAGAGGATTAATCCTCTCTTTCTTTTAAATGATTCCCAGCTCTTTCTATACTGCGTGCTACAGTCATAGTAGCTAACCTGCAAACATTTATTTCTAGGATCATGCATCCACTTGTTAGTCCAAACACTCTTTCTATGCATAGGTATAACATATTTTTCACTATTCTTATCAAATCTACTCATATCAAATCTTCTTTCATCTATTAGTGCCCTAGTTTTCAAGCTGGGACAGAATCTATCAAACATACCTAAATCCATACTGTTGAAACAAACATTTCCACTTATCTTAATTTTCCAGAGCACAAATCTTTCAGATCTAGAACTTTTCACTATTATTACCTTTATCAGAGCACAGAACTTGCATATCTTACCTCTTTTAATCAAAAATTCTCACTTTTACCTTCCTTAGGGCACAAAGCTTTCAGATCTTACATATTTTCTTCAAATCGGCCTTATTTTCCTTAGCACTGAGCTTTTCAAACTAAGTAGAGTACTATGCATAGAGTGATGGATCTACACACAGAGCCTTCACAATTTCAGGTCGGATCTTTGCACAAAGCTTCTTCTTCCTCAGTTCCCAAAAATCACAATTTCAGGTCCTAGCAACAGAACCATTTGTTGGCATAGGGGCAAACCTAGGGTTCAATGCTACAACAATGCACCAACAGAACCCTCACTACCGGACCTTTTGGCAACCCCTCTGAAGCAAATGAAGCCTCACCCTAGGTAGAGGCAGGGGTGGTTGCAAGACTCAGGTGTCTACAACCTTAGTTGGGACATAGATCCATGATTGTAATACTTAAAATAGCACTTAGCACTTATAGTTCATCAATATTTAACCACTATCTACTACGTAGATGACACAGAGCATCGCATCATTCATCCAGATCTGGTGTATCTAAGCACTTATCATAGAGAAGTAGATTAGATCTAGCAAATTCAAGCACTAAGCACATTCACATAGGTCAGATCTACATTCATATACATCATTAACACAAAGCATAAACGGATCTATCTATCTATATCAAAGCACTTAGCAAATAAAGGCATAAACACATTAACACATGGCACAAAGAAAAATAACACAGTATTTACGTGGTTCACCCCCACCCTGGGGCTACATCCACCAACTGTTCTTCTTTATTAGCTTCTTCAATAGGTTACATGCACAGAGCCTCAAAACCCTACTCTGCATAGGACAGGAGATTTGCATAGCTCACTAGATCCTCCTTCCTCGAGCTAGGATACAACACTAAGCCTTATATAGTCACTTGCACTCAGCCCTGCAAGCTTAACATAGTATGCACAAAGCACTTACAATCCTTCAATCACATAGATCTATCACTTAGCCAACTTCCTTCTATCTCTCTCCTCACTACATCGTCGTAGCATCTATTTATACTTTACAAAATAGGCCTAAACATGGGTAAACCCATGGGCCAACATCCCATACCCGTTACATAATCCCAATTCCCAAAAATGACCCAAAAAGGGGTCGAGATCCCACGATCTCTACTTCGTCTTGCACTCCATCTTCGATAGGCTATCGAAGTCCCAAAATAGGTCAACTTGACCAAGGATCTCTCAAAACTTGGTCAAGGGCCAACATGATATAAATTGTACAAACCCATAATAGTCTTCTGGACCAGAAAACTTAATTACCAATCAGGATGGTAGTTGGAAAGTCTTTCTCAAGATTCAATAAGGAGATGGTAAAAGTACCCATCTGGAAACTTCTTGATCTGACCCAAGAAATCTTGTTGGAATGGTAAATAAAAGAAAGGAAAAATTGTGTGCAGAGAGCAGAAGCAGAAGAAGATAGAGACATGAATAGGTCTGAGGACCAATCAATAAGAAGAAGAGAGAGCACACGAGGATCTCTGTTTCTGAAGTGAACTGAGAAAATAAGTTGTTATTGGTGAAGGAGTGCTTGGATAGTGTTTTCTAATCAAGTTTATAAATGGAGTTGCAGTGATTGAGTGAGCGATCACAACAGTCTCCCTTTCTTGGTGGATAGAAAAATGGACTTCCAACTTCCTATGGGAAAATGAGAGTAACCTTTGTCCCTTGTTGTTGCTGAGATCAAGTAGAATCCCTCTCATGGCATCATGATCTATCTAGGGGGTGGTCAATTGAGAAATAATCCAAGGGAAACTGTTCCTATGGTTGGGTGGAAAATGGAACCCCTTTCAAAAATTGCCAACCAATTTACAAGTTTCAGATAAGTGTGACTCTGAGTTTTATATTTCCTTAATTTTTTTGTTGTAATATATATTTTCTTGAGCTAGATGATGGCATAATATTTTATATTGTTCGAATGGTATAATTTGTGGCTCCGATGGCCTAGCATTCTAGGAAATTTGAAGTAGAATTTAAATATCATATTTTGTCAATGGCTTTCTATTTAATCATGTTTAGAAAATAAAGAATGTTATTGATGGGTTTCAAATGAAATTGGGGAAGAAGGTGATTTGGCCACTTGTCTGAGTCTATTTGTGTTAAAACTCAAAAATGATTGTCGAGGGATCAAGTCTGTGAATACAGAGTCGGAATGGACTCTACAGGACTATCCTGAACTAGTCCATCCCTCGAAACCCCTTTTCATGTTGTAGAATTTAGGTTCTATAGATGAAAGGTGCTTCACTCAACCCACTTTATCATGTGTCTTTGGGCCCAAAACCATGGGCCTAACCAACTCTTGGTTAATATTCTTAAACAAATTATTCAGGGGCATGTAGAGGTCCCAAGTGACCGTAAGCCTGAAACTATGTGCTTATTACCTTACATGTGGGATTTTCAACTTGAGCCCTCAGGCCACTAGGAGTTACATATGACCAGGACCTGGGAATCCTTCACTACACTCAAAAGGATCTAATCCTTCCGAGCTTCAAGACTTAGAGATGTTGGAACCCCACAACATTCAAATCATGTCGAAGGCAACCCATCGAAATGGTGAGTGGACGGCTTGACCAGCAAATGGTTGTCTCTTATCTGTTATCATAGGATCTACCTTATCATTAAACACTCACAAAAATTTTACCATGGGTATTCCCTTCACCATTGATCATTATCACATATCAACGATGTGATTCTCTTATTTTTCCTCATATGGATCCAATGGTGGGGATGCTACTCAAATTAGTTACGTGATTGGTTGACTTGCGGGAGTTCATGATTTTGTGACTTAGTGACTCTTGCAATCCCCAATCCTTTCAATCTCTCCAGATAAATTACTATTTGAAGTGGTCATGAGGTAGTGACTATCATTTGTTTTTGGTCAATACTCTTGCTTAGCCTATCCTTCCACTATTATGATCGAATGGTCGAAAAAGATCATGAAGGATCTTAGATCGACGGTCCGTGTGACTTTGGGATCTCAGCCTTTAGGATTTCAAGAGTGTGAGGTAGAGCACGACTAGATCGTGAACAAAAGTCTGAGTATGGAGTAAGGAGTTCTGTAACTTCGAAACTTCGGGACTATCGGGCTTTAGGAGATTCAAGGATATAGGAGGGTGTGGTAAATATCGAGGCACCGAAGCGTCGAAGTTCCCTCGTTGTAGTGTCCAACTCCGATTGGATGGGCCCGTACACACCATTGTGATGTGGCATGCTTAGCTAGTTCCATGTGGCCTTGTGGGATCAATCACGAGTTAAGTGTGGGACCCCCCCCAGGTCAAGTCTAAACCATGTGTTAAGTGCAAATAAATCTCAATAGTCGGATCTAAGGGTGGATAGAACTCCACCTTAGATTCAGGAGTGGAAAGATACTTTGATATTTCAGGTCTCTGGGGAAGTTTCTAGAGCTATACAAAGAGAGACGAAGGGTCAAAGGCCTGATATTCATGAAGACCGGGGGATACTCCCTGCAACCAACAACCACTTCATTGCCAGGGGGTGACAACCCAAGTCACGACAGTGCCAGGTCAGATGGAATGAGAGAGGTGAAGCCAAGTGGATGCCACATGGAAAAGGGTATGGCCAATGGCCAATGACACTCTAAAAACTTTGAAAGGCCATAAATTTCAAACTAGAGCTCAATTTTGGACGAGGTTATAGTCATTAGAAATTTATCGATGAACACAAGGTGATGGTGTCATCATCCAAGGAATTCAAGGAATTGAAGGAAAGTGGAAAATTTATACCCCTTCCATTAAAAAGAGTACTTAGGGTGTCGGGTGTGTGACAGAGTGGTATCAGAGAAAGAAACAACAATTGGCCTGCTTGGGCTCATGAAATAGAAGAAATAAATTCTAATAGAAAACCTTTAATGGAAAGGGTACTCTGCCCTACCCACCTATAAGAGCTTGTTTAAGCTTTACTACTGGAAAGAGTGAGACCTTATGTTGTTTTTACATGTTTTAAATCTAAACTGCATGTTGATGTTGTATATGGAATAATGAAGCTAATTTTACCTTACAAAAATTACCTATGTTGCTCATAAAATTTGAGGACAGCTGACTAACAAACAATGTTGTTATTAGCATTCAAACAGTCAGTGGACAGCAAAGAAACTACAGCATAAAGATTGGTGACCCATCATGAGTTTGGAGAAATATCACATAATAAAGAATAATATTTTGATGAGAGGAGGGTGGTGGAAACCCCTCCATATTTAGCTAAAATTGTAAGAAGCCTTATGGTAGAATTACAAAGTTGTAAGGTAGAAAATGAAATGTTGATAAAAGAACAGGAAAAACAAACTGAAATTAATGTAGTCTTACTATAAATCCTATCAGATATACAAAGATATCTACAACATGGGCTAGCAGCCAGTGATGTGGATGGACATAATATTAAGAGAAATCAAAGTCCACTTGAGATACAAAAACATGGCCTTGAGAGAAAAAGCACAAGAAGAATCACCTCGAAGAAGTCCCAACATGGAGCCAAGAAGCATGCTAACATCAAGGACTCATCTAAAAAATCCTCTAGTAAGGGAACTGACAACTCCAATGAGTTGTCTAGTAGTTAGACTAGTTCACCCCTTCAGGGGAGAAGAAAGAGGAGAAAAGGTGTTAAGGGTCATGACCCTGAATATTTTAAGAAAGCTAAGCCACCCACTTTTGGTGGAGATATTAAGAAGGGGGAAGAAGAAGAAGCTTGGCTACTTAGCCTAAAGAAGTACTTCATATTCCATGACTACTCTAAAAATTTAAAGGCTCGAACAACCATTTTCAAATTGAATGGAAAGGCCTCCATTTGGTGGGAGGACCTTAGGAATGTGAAGAAAAAGAGTTGTCATGGAGAGGATTTGAGAATTTTTTAAGAAAAAGTACATATCTAAGAGGTACTATGATGAAAATACTAAGAATCTCTATGAACTCAAGCTAGGATAGCTGACCATAGATGAATATGTCAACAAATTCCTTGAGCTGATGAGGTATGTTCCTTATATGAAGGATGAAAAGACGAAGATACAACATTTCATTAGTGGACTACCTCAATCCTTTCAAGACAAGATTGAGTTTGATGAACCTAAGACCTTAGAAGACACCATTAGGAAGGAAAGGAATTGCTATGAGCAATTCAAGCACAAGGTAGAACCTCATAAGGATTGGAAAAACGAAGGCAAATTGAGATTCAATAAGAAGAGGTTTAAACCCTCAAGATTTAATAACCATGGAAAATGATTTAAGTTGAGCCTTCCTACTAAAAGTGTGTATTAGAAAAAAAATCCATCTCAAAGTGGAAATAAACCCTTGGGATTAACCCCAGGAAATACTAATAATACAAAGAGAGAACCATTGAAATGTTGGGGATGTGGGGAAGAGAGATCTTGATGGATTGTCCACATAGGAAGAAAGACAATAGGAGAGTCTACAACATCCAGGAAGCTACCACAGTCAATGATGTGGCTAGGAGTGTGCCACAAATCTATGCAGCCCTGGATAATAGACAAGTTGACCACCAAGCTTCAATGGTGTATATGGAAGGTATGATTTACAACCATCATGTTTCTATTTAGATTGACCCTAGTTCTAATCTAAGTTATGTTTCCCCTCAAACTATTGAGAGATGTAAATTGCAGCCACTAAAATACGCTAAATCATTGTTGGTACAGCTAGCCACTGGAACAAAAAGCAAGGTAATAGAGGTCTTACCAGTATGTCAATTCATTGTCAATGGGATAGCCACCAAAATAACTCTAAACATACTTCCTCTGGGATCTTATGATTTTCTCCTTAGAATGGATTGGTTGGCTACCCATAAATCCAAGTTATATTGTTACAATAAAATTTTTGAGGAAGGGGAGAAAAGAACCCTACAGGGAATTCAAAAACATGTCTCGATGAGACAAATATAAGCCCTTCAAGTGAAGAAGTATTGCAGAAAGGGATTCCCTTCGTATGCAATACAAGTACTGAACTTTGTTGAGGGTAGTAAAATAAGTTAATATGACCACTCTATAATAAGAGAGTACCAAGATGTGTTTCCATAAGAGGTACCAAGTCTACCTCCAAGAATAGATATTGATTTCTGAATAGAACTTGTACCCGGAGCGGTGCCAATGTCTAGAGCACCCTATAGAATGAGTACACTGGAGCTAGTTGAGCTCAAACTACAGTTGAAGGAGATGTTGGGAAAATTTTACATTCATCCTAGTGTGTCCCATTGGGGACAACCAAACTTATTTTTAAAGAAGAAGGATGGCACCCTCAGGTTGTGCATAGATTATAGACAACTCAACAACATGACAATTAAGATTAAGTATCCCTTGCCACAAATTCATGACCTATTTGATCAGCTAAGGGGTGCTGAAATATTTTCCAAAATTGATTTAAGGTCTGTATATCATCAAGTCTTAATTAAGTATGAAGACATACATAAAACATCCATTAGGAAAAGTTATGGGCATTATGAATTTTTGGTAGTGTCATTTGGGCTTACCAATGCACCAGCCACCTTTATGTGTTTGATGAATAATGTACTCAGTAAATTCTTGGATAGATTTGTGTTTGTCTTCATAGATGAAATTATTATCTATTCTAAGAGAAGGTAAGAGCGTGAAGACCACCTCAATTCAATGCTTCAAGTGCTAAGAGAACACAAGCTCTATGCAAAGTTTAGTAAGTGTGATTTATTTTCAAAAAGGGTTAATTACTTAGGCCATGTCATCACTGCGGAAGGCCTAGAAGTTGAACCTAACAAGATCAAATCCATCATGGATTGGACTACACCAAGGGAAGTCTCTGATACCATATCCTTTATGGACCTGGAAGGATACTATAATAGTTTCATAAAGGGGTTCTCCAGGATTGGTTTTCCAATAACCTCCCTACATAAAAAGGGAGTTAAATTCATTTGGACAGTACTGAGTGTGGGGAGAGTTTTCACCAACTAAAACATGTTCTAACCAATGCACCAATGCTGAAAAATTGCAGACCCAAACAAGGACTTCCTAGTATGTACAGATGCCATAAAAGGACTAAGAGGCATCCTCATGCAAGAAGGGCATGCAATATGTTATGAATCCAGAAAATTAAATGAACATGAAATCAATTATGTGACACGTGACTTGGAATTGGTTTCCATAGTACATGCTTTAAAAATTTGTAGGAATTACCTATTAGGAAAAATATTCATACTTATGACATACCACAGTGGGTTGAGATACATGTTTCACTAGCCCAAACTCAATGCCAGGCAGGATAGGTGGATGGCTCTCCTTAGTGAATTTGATTTTGAAATCAAACATATTAAGGGAAAGGAAATAGAGTGGTTGATTCCCTCACTAGAAGTGTGAAATTGATTCAGTTGGCAGTCATGAGTACCTATGAATCAGACATCAAGGAGAGAGTCAGAAGTGCACAAGAAGTAGATGATTTTTTAAAAACTATGAAATCATACCTAGAGGAAGAGCCCACAGGGCTGAAGTATGAGGGTTATCAATTGTCGAATGATGGCTTGTTAACTTACAGGGGTAGGTTTTATATCCCAAATTGTGACGACTTGAAGAGGTTCATAATGGATGAACTACATAAAATACCATACACTGGTCACCCTGGTTGTCAGAAAATGATCACAGCCACCAAGAAACTATTTTATTGATTGAGAATGAAGAAGGACCTAGATGACTATTTGAATAAATGCTTAGAATGTCAGCATATTAAGGTGGAGAATGGGCATCTAGTAGGTTTGTTCTATCCCCTACCAATTCTAGAGTGGAAATGGGAAACCATCTCCATGGATTTTATCACCGGATTTCCTAAATCAACCAAGCAGAATGATGTCATTATGGTAGTTGTGGATAAGCTAAGAAAGGTTTCTCACTTAATTCTTGTAAAATAAATTTGCAAGGAAATATATATTGCCAATATCTTCATGAAATAAATATTTAGACTACATGGCATGCATAAGGAAATCATATCAGACAGAGAAACAAAATTTACATCATATTTTTTGGAAATCTTTGTTTGTTGGTTTTGAAACTAAATTGTTATTTAGTATAGCCTATCACCCTCAAATTGATGGATAGACAGAGAGGGTAAATCAATTATTATAGGACATGTTAAGGATGCATGTTATGCATCAGCCCAGGAAGTGGGAAGACTACCTACCACT
Source organism: Picea abies (assembly GCA_900067695.1). Taxonomy (NCBI): domain Eukaryota; kingdom Viridiplantae; phylum Streptophyta; class Pinopsida; order Pinales; family Pinaceae; genus Picea; species Picea abies. Next base: position 929 of record CBVK0102416407.1, on the reverse strand, counting down.
GATAGAATTTTCTTATAAAAATTACTATCAAGAGTCATTGAAGATGATCATTGTGGAGGCTCTCTATGGTAGACAGTGCAGCATTCCAATCAACTAGAATAACCCAGTAGATAGAATAACCCTTGGACTAGAACTATTAAAATAAATAGAACAACAAATAGTTCAAATAAAATATAATCTGAAGGTAGCTCAAGACAGGCAGAAGAGCTATGCAGACAAAAATAGGACTCCTAGAGAGTTCAAAGTAGGTGATCATATGTATCTTCAAATCAAACAAAGAAGAAGTTCCTTGAGAATGAAAACTTGTGCCAAGTTGGCACCTCTATTTTGTGGACCTTTTGAAATTATGGATAGAGTGGGACATGTAGCATATAAACTAGAACTTCCTCCCACAGTAAAAGTGCATAATTTTTCCCACGTTTCATTGTTGAAGAAATATGTACATGATTCTAATCATATAATTGAATGGTCTCTGATCTAGGTGGAACCGGAGGGAGAATTCCTGCCATAACCACAATGCATACTAGACAAGAAAGAGATCCCACTCAAGAACAGAACCATTTCCCAGGTCAAGGTGCAGTGGAAACACTTTGGTCCAGATGAAGTTACAAGGGAATTGGAGGATGCCATGAAACAGGCATACCCATTGTTATCACTGAAATTTCGTCCGCACATGGCGACAAGAACTCAACATCGTCAAATAGTAATGAAGTCATTCATGGCACTGAATTAATTTCACAGCATTCCAAAAAGGTAAAAAACTATACAAAGTAACCAAAAATTGAAGGGCGCTTTACAGAAGTTTGGTGTACGCGCACATGCGCGGAACAGGAACGTACCATGCACGCATACGTGCACGATGCGCGGTTGTTGGCGCAAAAACCCACGCACCTGCTAAACGGCGCATTTATTGAATTGGTCGGCCTCCC
>CBVK0102416379.1:0-28906 GCA_900067695.1 Picea abies | reverse complement strand
CTTGGAACCACAGTTCAAGTATGTAGCTATGATGACATGCAGATTATACGGGAGAGAGGGCACCTCACATTTCTTTCTTCAGTGGGTGCCTCTAATACATCGAGTTGTCGAAGGTTGTTCCTTTGACTGGGCGAAAATGTTGTCTGATAGCTTGACCAGTCGGGTTACAGAGTATAGGGCACAAAAAGAGAACGGAAAGATTTCTTCATTTTTTATGTCTTCATACATTATGGACGTCGTGTGCTTTCTAACACCATTTCCCTTAATGAGCTAGAGTTGGACTCCAACAGAGGACGAGCCCATCCACGTCTATCATTCGAAATTGCGGGAAAACAAAGTGGCAGATTTTGTATATGAAATCTTCAACTGGGTGATGGTACCACTGCATGTCACTATTTTCGGCCACCTACCACCCAGGATCTCGGACAGTATAGTGACGAATTTGAGCAGCATAGCTGACTAGTATGTAGAAGTCAAATTCTCATATCTCATATTTTTCGGGGCTTCTGGTCCCCCGCATGCATTGCCATTATTCATTCCCGACAAGATGGCTTGTCGTGAGGTTGCTAGACAAACAGTAATTGGTGGTATAAGCAAGGAGCTTAAGGGATACTCAAAAAAGGTATGGCCACCTTTTCCTGTTCATTCAAATTCATATTCTTTGTTAGATTTTGGGCATGCTAAAGCTGAGGCAACAACCCTGGAAGACCTAAAGTTGGTCCTTATTGAATTCAAGAAGCACGATTCGCAAAGGGTCATGAGTAATCATTTGGCCAATTGCAGACTCAAGAGATTTGAACATGAAAATGCACCCTTGGATGACATTTTCCAAGGCACAAGATCTTATGTCTATATTTTAGCTCGGATACAAACCTTGGCACCTGAAGAGAGGGTCGATGTTCTGAAATTCCAAGAACATCGACGCAGTTGTCTTCCCACAGTATTACGGGGTGAGCATCCGAGTACAGCGAAGGTGAAACAAAAAGATCCCGAAGGCTCCAAGGATGCGACTCCGGGTCAAGAAAAACACCAGGACGGGGGAGAGAAAACTAAGAGTCTGAAAGCAGAGATAAAGACTCCTGACCCGCCAAAGAAGCAGAATTTGGTTACTACTTCAGAACAATCAGCGAAGCAAATCGGAGATCCTATCACATCAGTTACTCCTTTGCAGTCAACTCAGGGAAGTATTGACGTAGGGTGGATCTTAAATGAAGAATTGAGGCCTATAAGGGTGGAAGAGCTCCCTCCAAATGAGTTCTTCTTCGATAAGAAGAGAAAGTCAGTGGTAAAGAGAGAATTCTATTAGCAAGGGGAATCGACAATCAAGAAATACAAAGTTATGACTGATGGGAAGGACAATAAGAATGAATAGTTCGCAACGGAAATAGTTGGGACAATAGGGGCATATGTCACAGTGAACCAATTTTCAGTCAGGGTTTTGAAAAACCAGCTGAAACGAAAAAATCGCCTCATCAAAACCCTAGAAGCCAGACTAGCCATAGCAGAGGAGGCTGCCAAAGACCAGGTGAGTGTAGGAATAGAGCAAGTAAGGTTGGCCGATAAAAGTGACATAGAGTTGCTCAAGACTAAGCTCGAACAAGAACAACTGGTGGTTCAGAATGGTCAGATGCAAGTGGGCCAGCAAAAAGATTTGATCAAACAGCTATAGGATAGAGTGGAAATCATTGAAAGTAAAGTGATAAATGTCAGGATGTTCTAGTCCCAGGCGATGGAGATTCGAAGCAGAGTGTCTGCGGCCCAAAGAAATTTACTTGCCAAGGTAGACGTGATTCGGGACAACTGCCTGTTGGTTAATCAAGTTTTGGAGAATTTAGCTGCTAGAGAAAGGGAAGCTGGAGCAGCACGGGTCGCCTTTCAAGAGGCTGTGATAGCTACGAACAACAGGGATTTGGGAAATACTCCCAGGTTTACCATTTCAGAGCAGACCAGAGGAAACATTCTATTAAAAGAATGGGAACACAACATCTCAGAAGGTAAGCTGCAAGCCAAGAGAGTAACGAAATCCTTAGAAGAGGATTTTAGTTCTATAGATGGTAATCATCTAGGCATTGATAGAAGAGGTAATGCCGAGGTATTGATTCAAATGAATATGGAAAAAATCTTACTTGATTTAAATGAAAAAGAGGAAAAAGATTCAGCTGAGATCTCACAAGTGACTATGGCCGACATAGTCCAAATAGATAAATGTATGATTAAACCAAGTGTGCAATTATGCGCTATTGACATCATAGACAGACAGATGGAAGACAGGTTGTCGTAATTAGCCCGAGATTGTTACTCTTTTGAAGCCAATTCTCAAGTAGAACCGTCAAGGCTGATATCTTAGCTGGTTGAAAGATGTGTCACCTGTACCGAGCACACGTGAGGACAAGCTTCTGGCACCAAATAAAGACAGAGAAGAAGAAATGGAGCGATTGCTCTCCTCCCTATCATAACTGAAAATTTTGCAACGATTGAGATTCCATCTTATTGTAAAAATGTATAAATATACCATAGAAAGAAAGAAAAGTGGTTGGACCTTTTTGTGTCGATTGTAATAGAGGTTTTACATTTTGAGAGTTAATATAAATCAAATCCGAAGATTCTCAATTCCATCACGACTGTGTTATGAGTTTGTTTTCTTGTATCTCATATTTCGTTTCATTTCATATTTGTATCTGATGAATGCTTCGCTATAATTTAGTACAACCTCTACTATAGTGAATGAATTTTGGTTTTCTATATTGTTTACTATTTTTCCTCTGTACCAGCTATCAATGAGTATAACACCAGTTAACACTTTCAGAATTCTATATATATTTTATGCTTCATCGGGTTATTTCTTTACATTTTTCTTCCTCTATTTATACGTGACATTCTCCCTTGATAGGAGCCTTACTCGATAGACAACTAAATGTTTTCTCCCACCTCGTACATTTTATTAAAATATAACCCAGTTACAGGAAAGAGCCTTTGATTTGCACCCCCTTTTTATTCCTAAAACCGTAAACTCTCTTTTATATGACCGAATTGAGACAACACTTAAATTTCCCCTGAATTTTTCTTATGAATTTCCACTAATAACGATGGCAGCCACTGGAGGAGGAGGTGGAGGGTTTATCAGAGGAGGAGGGAGAGGAGCTCCTGTAGGAGGAGATGGAGGCCAAGGGCCTACCCCCCTCCCAGAGTGTTTGTGAAATTTGCAGCAAGATACACTCCCTTAGTATTGCCCGCTCCTCTGCATGACCTTCCCAAAAATTATATAAAAAAATTTCCAAAATTCACTGGGGAAGGAGATCTGACCGCAACCGAACACATTAATTTCTTCTATCAATTCACAGACATCCTAGGTATCGAACATGAGGATGTGTATTCGAGACTTCTTTTCCAAACCTTCGAAGGCCAGGTTCGAACTTGGTTTTGGAGTCTACCTGCAACATCTATCTTGTCTTATGATGCCTTGGAAAATGCTTTCCTCAGACAATGGGGCGAAAGAAAGGACCACCTATATTATTTAACCGAATTTGGGTCTTTAAGAAAAAAGAATTCAAAAACAGTCATGGAGTTTATTCAAAGATTCAACAAGTTGTATAACAAAATCCCAGCTGAGGTTAAACCGTCCCAACCCGCGGCCAAAGTGACTTTCGCAGGGGCTTTCGAACTGGATTTTGCACTCCTTTTGCGAGAAAGAAGGGGAGTCACTCTAAACCGAATGCAGGATGATGTTGTAGAAATTGAGTTGAATATGATGGCTTATGGTAAACTTAAATCTAAAGTAGAAACGGGAAACCGAGAAATTAAACGCTTTAGAGAACAAGTAGGTCCATTAGGGTCTAATAGATCCACAGATGACAAAGTAGACGATATGGCCAAGGTAATTAAAGAACTGTCTAATAAAATACCCAGAATGGAACTAGAACATGCCAAAGCTGATTCTTTTGCCAAAAAGGATTTCAAGAGGAACCCCAACCCGCCAAACCAGCAAAGACAGATAAAAAACGAAGATAAAAAAATACAAGATCCCCTAAAGAGCGAAAATTTTATAGGAGCGAACGATCTCCAAGATTTTGGAGATTTGGATAATGATGTCACTAACTTTGGTGATGATTGCACACAACCATATCTGACTAGAGAAGATTATGAAAAATCTCTAAACACTCAACAACCGTCGGTTAAGGGTGAAGAAAGTGATCATACTGACCTTTGTGACTCTCAACAAGAAACTGAAATGATAATGGCTGAGATCCAACCTAAGTACAACTTGAGATCTAAGAGTAAACCATTTTCAACTACTCAACCGAAGAAAATCCTCCCAATAGGTCAAACTTATGAGCCTACTCTGGAAGAGACCCTATTACCTAATAGCAAAGAGAAAGTAGTAAGCACACAAGATTCTGAAGGGGGAAAAGTTGAAACCCAAGCACAAGGAACCGAAATAGTAAATAAAATTACGCCTTCAACCAAGACCATGAGTAATAAAGCGGTCCAGACGAATAAGTCGGAAAGGAAGGATTCAAAAGTCTCAACTAAAGAAATAGACAAGGTGAGCAGATTTTTCAGTTTTGAAAACGAGATAAGTAAAATTAAGATACCAATCCCTCTGGTAGAATTAGCAAAAAACCTCGTTTATCGGAAGTAGATTACCAAAGTGATGGGTGTCTCAGAGTTAGAAAGCCGGTCTGATGTTTTAAATCTGGAAGATGATAAACCTAACATCACTTTTGGTCCACATTTTGAAGGGGCCAAAGACACTATTGCTCCCTTTTATATCACTTTAAATGTATACGATCAATTGCTACATAATTGCATGTTAGACTCCATAGCCTCCCATAACATTATGCCTAAGATTATTATGGACAAATTGGGTCTCCAAATCACCAGACCTTATGGAGATCTTTACTCTTTTGACTCAAGAAGGGTTAAGTGGATGGGAATGATAAAGGATTTAGTAGTTACCCTGGCACAGGTCCCGGTTAAGAGTATCTTGATGGATGTGGTTATTGCTGATATTCCCCCTAAGTATGGCTTACTGTTGTCTAGGTCATGGGGAGCCAAGCTAGGGGGATCTCTTCAATTGGATATGACGTTTTCCATAATTCTTGTGTTTGGTGGGCAATTTACTCAGTTGTACACAGAAACGAGCTTAGCATATACAGTAAGCGACCCTCAAAACCCGAACAATTTCCCTATTTACATTGCGGATCAATATTTAGGAAATTGTATCTTATCTTTTGATGATGGTTTAGATGGTTGTCCAGAGGAAAACGATGTAGAGAAGGAAGAGTCAGGTTACATGACAGAGGATTTATGTAGCACCGGGGTCTGGAAAATGTATTTTGACGGTGCCTCATCTTGTGAAGGGGCTAGTGCAGGAGTGCTTTTAGTGGCTCCCGAAGGAAAGTTCGTTGTTCCTTTTTCTTACAGATTGCAATGGGATATAGATTATACTAACAACGTATGTGAATATGAAGCATTGGTCTTAGGATTAGAGGCTGCCAAGAAACTAAAAATAAATAACTTAGAGGTATATGGAGATGCAGAGTTAATAGTCAAACAAATAAATCGATAGTACCAAGCCAAGCATCCCAGATTAAGATCATACAGGAATTATGCCTGGGATCTGATGGAAAAATTTTTCTCATCTGTAAATGTCCACTTCATCCCATGCTCAGAAAACTTACATGTTGATGCATTAGCTAAAGCAGCTTCAACCTTCACTCCTCCCACGACTTTCAAATTGAAGTATCACATAGAGATCAGACACAGACCATCTATACCAGACAATATCCAGCACTAGCAGGTTTTTGGGGATGACAAACAAATTAAGAAGTTTCTTGAAGCAATAGGTGAATTTTCTGAAACTCATGCAGACCAAGAAAATCAAAATGACCCGATATGGATCATGCAAGAAGGGGAGGATCATAAAGATTTCCAAGCCAAAATCGCAGATCATTGCATGTTGGTCCTTAAAAACAACTAGATTCCGAAAGGATTGATTCATGTCTTTCTAAAGGAATCAATCCTTTCGATCGAATGAGCAAACCAGCCCAAACAAGATCGAAGAGAAGTTCATATCATCAAGCTGGTACAGAGACATAGTATCATACATGCTAACTCTAAAATGCCCAAATGATCTATCGCCATCAAAAGCCAGGACTTTAAAACTTCATGCGGTTAAATATTGTATCGTCGAAGGTCAGCTATATTGGAAAGATCCACTCGGTTTCTTGTTAGTCTGTTTAGTTGAATCGGAAACTCAACGGGTTATAGAAAAATTTCATGAGGGAGTCTGTGGGGGGCATCCCGCTTGGAGAGCTACAGCTTACAAAATTCTGAGGGTTGGGTACTACTGGCCAAAACTTTTCTCAGACGTTAATGCCAAAGTCCGAGATTGCAACCCTTGTCAACTATTTGCAGGTAAACAGAAGCTCCCGACACTGCCTTTAGTTCTAGTCAAAGCTGAAGCCCCATTTCAGCAATAGGGTCTATATTTCATAGGCGAGATTAATCCCCATTCCAGTGCTCAACACAAGTGGATCTTAACTGCAATAGATTATTTTACTAAATGGGTGGAAGCCATTCCAACCAAAAGGGCAACAGACTCAGTGGTAATCGATTTCTTAGAAGACAATATTTTGTCTAGATTTGGTTTCCCCCGAAAGATAGTTATAGACAATGCCCAAGCCCTTAAATCTATGGCTATGATTAGTTTTTATCAAAAGTACAACATCATTCTTCGCCATTCCACAACGTATTACCCCCAAGGAAATGGATTGGCTGAGTCATCTAACAAGAGCCTGGTAAATATAATCAAGAAAGTATTGGATGAAACCAAAAGGTCTTGGCATGTGCACTTAAAATACGCATTGTGGGTGAATTGCATAAGCACAAAAAGGTCTATCGACATTTCACCTTTTCATATGGTATATGGGATAGATGTTGTGCTACCTATAAACCTAGTGCTTCCAGTGATGAAGTTATGGAAAGATCAAAATGAAGAACCCAATCATGTCACCAAGAGGATAAATCAGCTGATTGAGGTTCAACAACATAGGGTCGAAGTGGATGAAAAGTTGCAGAAATACCAAGATGACATGAAGGCATTATTCGACCGTAGAGCAAAAGACATAGATTTCCTCCGAGGTGATTTAGTATTAAGGTGGGATGCAAGAAAGGAAGAAGCAACAAAACATGGTAAATTTGACCACCTCTGGTATGGGCCATTTAGAGTCTCGGCTCTGGAGGGAAAACATTATTTCCTACTGGAAAATATAGATGGTGAAATCCTCAATGCCCCTATCAATGAGAATTATCTAAAGCATTATATGACGTAACAGTCGCCTAAAAAAAAAAAAATAATAATAATAATAATAATAATTTTTCTATACTTATATATATATATATATATATATATATATATTTCATTTAAGCATTGCTTTTGATTTTATTTTTCTTTCATGAACTTTCGACACCTTTCAGATAGCCCCGATAACCTTTGTATTTGCCTCTTACAGGATTCCAACTGCACACAAAACAAGCAGGAGAAGTAAACCAAAAGTTGGTGTCAGAAATAAATCGGCTTAAACAGGTGATACCTAAGATTTTTGATATTGTGCAAAGAAATTGAAACGAAAAGGTAAATATGAGAGTTCCTAAAAGACATGTTCTAAAGGACTATTAGAGAAAACCAAGGTAACCTCATTCAAACAGCAACATCGTCTAAACTGATAAATAACAGAGTTGTTTCTTTGTTTGATCGTCTAAGAAAAAATAAGACAAGTTAAATGATTCACTCAAATTAAAAGCAGTCAGCCGAAGTAAAGTACCCCCGAAAAAGATCTACAAGAGTCAGTTTTGAATTTTTGACCTCTGTATTTTCAGTCCGTAAGTCACTACCTATCACCCTTTTCTATCTTCGGGTTTACCTTTTAAAAAGTCAGCATCTTTCTATTTCTCATAAGAAGGGATAAGAGTTTTTGTCTCAACCTCATGAGATTCAAAGCAGATTGTGGAAAGAAAGCAGGTCTTTACAACTCCTCGATCCCCTGCCAAAGGAAGGAATGCTTAAAGTGATCCTAACTTTCTTAGGTTTTTCAACAATATCGGAGGATTGAGGCTTGATCAAATAGAATGCCCTAAGAAAGTTATTTTTCCTTTTTTCCCCTGAGAACGAAGTTGTTGTGAAGGTCAAGGGAAGGTTGGTACCGAGTAATCAAATTAAGTTGACAGACCTATAATGCAAAATATTACACAGATATCAGCCCTGATACAAACTAATTGCCCCCATCTTCGCGCTCTAAAAAGAAAATTATAAGATAGGTGGTGAAAGGAAATTCTGAAATGATTGCCCCCATCTAGTCCAAGAGACGATGAAAGGAAATTCAGAAATGATTGCCCTCGTCTTAGCATTTAAATGCACAAATATATTCCGAAGTGGTGAAAGGAAATTCAATAAAAGGGGCCAGATAACTTCACCAGGGTACTGAACAGGCTCGTTGGTAGTGAAGCAATATCTAAGATATCTGTAAGGTTGTTATACATGAATATCACTCTACTCTGGTAACTTATTCTTTTTAAAAAACCTGATCTACATCCCAAGTTCAAACGGGGATTCCTAAATAAAAACATATAATCTTCTTCTTTTGATGCAAGATGATACCCCACAAGATCTGTTGGGTCTCCTAGAACTGTTTTGATTTTCTTAAGGCAGACCTGAATTTAGTAACGAGAAAGGGAAAGTCATGAAAGGGACTGCGGCTAAGTTTAAAAAGAGTACCTGAGTTTGAAAAGATTTTCAAGGTAAAAAACAAAGTCTTTTTCTCCTTCGATACCCTGTTCTCAGGAACCTTTTCGCCTGATTGAAGATGTTGACTCCATTTACCCAATATCGGCACGTGGTCTACTGTTCTTCCTGTCTTACAAGAAAATTGGATCCCTAGTTGGAGCCTATGTTAGAGCTGCCTTTGTTTTTTCTAGCCCGTCTCGAATTTCATGTCTCAATGCTCGGAATTGAAAGATGGATTTCGTATTTTCCACCTAAGGTTTCAAAATCTCTAAAGTCTTATCACGCAAGCAACGATAATTATTGTACTCTCGAGGCGAGTTCTACTTTTCGCCAAATTTTTTCCCCCTTTTTTCTACCTTAGGATTTCATATGTTGGATGCTATAGATCACGTAGTTCACAAGTCCTGAGCAACGAAACGATGAAATCACTTTAAAATTTTACCCAGGGCAGTAACGGGAGTAAAATTTTCCTAAATCACGATTAAACATCATCGGGTTTTCACGCCTCGACATTCACTAAATCCAAAAGTCTTATTGTCGTAACCCCAATAGCCGAAACCATGAAGTCCTTATGTTAGTAATCCATGTCAAGGTTAAAGGTAAAAGATAAGCCATGGTTAAGTTCTATCGAAAATTTGCCACTCGGCGTGTTCTCTTTTAAAAAGATACATTGTCTAAGCCTGAGTCGCGAAGTCGTGATAAAGATACGAACATAATTAATTAAACACTTAATCCATTTTTATCCTCCCTTTTAATTAAAACGTATCATCGTGATCTCGCGGTTTCGCGACTCGGCATGCAACTTCCCATTAACTATACCTTCGAAGCTCTGAGTCGCGATATGGCGAATAAATAATTACATAATTAATTAAGTACCTAATAACAATTACATTTTTATTAACCAAAGTAAATCATCGCAATTTCAGGTGTTAGAGGTTCAAAGGGTTAAAGAAAAAATTCTCGATACAACGAGTACCGAAAGATTAATTACCTTTGGTAAAGTCAGATTAATTAAGTTAAATCAATATCTTCCGTGTTTTGATGCTTGCACAGTTTACGAAGCAGTCTTAATTCTTCCTTACGCCAATTGACATTTCGAACCGCCAAAAATGTATGGCATTAATTAGAAATAAGGCGAATCGACAAATAAAGATTGGGTTTTTATTGCTAAATTTATTTCTAAACATGATTTGATAGATCTGTTCTAAAAAGTACTGAGTTTTTGAATATATAGAGTTGTTATTCATTATAACAAATTCATTTCTAGATTACACAAAGCACACTTTCTCAGCGAGCTAACTTCTATATGTATACATATTTTTATCGCAGAAGAGCTAAAGCAGGATCTCCCGTCATGGCCCCTTGAAAAGCATCCAAAGACAGCGTTGAGCTTTCGGGACAAGGTTTGGACAACGTCACTGATACTTCACCTCGAAGTGTCGACTCTGTCCCAAACTGGTCATTCATTTCTGATGTTCTACAGGTCGAATTAGTGGATTATTCTGATGATTCCAATGACAATGAAAAAGATGACATAACCACCATATATAAGATCGTCATTCAATCGCGAATGCATAAAGTAGTGGCTAGGCCATGATTGCTCCCCTATTATGATATCGTCCGATGGGCATTAGACCATGTGGACATACCAACCAGAACCATCATGAAAGAGTAGAAGGTCACCATTGGGAGCTTCAAACCTGAACATCTGCAAGCTATGTACAAGTTTCCCACAGCGTACGACCTTACATATGATGCCGAATTCTTGGAAGAGTTCAAACAGAAGGAATGTGTGAAGTATGAAAAGACTATGTCTAGCTTAATAAGAGATTGGGTTTCGCACCCTGCGAAGTTCAAGGAAGACAGTCATGGTATATATTCAATAGCTTCCTTGGAACCACAGTTCAAGTATGTAGCTATGATGACATGCAGATTATATGGGAGAGTGGGTGCCTCTAATACATCGAGTCACCAAAGGTTGTTCCTTCGACTGGGCGAAAATGTTGTCTGATAGCTTGACCAGTCGGGTTACAGAGTATCGGACGCAGAAATAGAGCGGAAAGATTTCTTCATTTTTTATGTTTGCATACATTATGGACGCCGTGTGATTTCTAACACCATTTCCCTTAATGAGCTGGAGTTGGACTCCAGCAGAGGACGAGCCCATCCACATCTATCATTCAAAATTGTGGGAAAACAAAGTGACATATTTCGTATATGAAATCTTCAACTGGGTGATGGTACCACTGCATGTCACTATTTTCAGCCACCCGCCACCCAGGATCTCGGACAATATAGTGACAAATTTGAGAAACATAGTTGGCTGGTATGTAGAAGTCGAATTCTCATATCTCATAGTTTTTGGGGCTTTTGTTCCCCCACATGCATTGCCATTATTCATTCCCGACAAGCTGGCTTGTCGTGAGGTTGCTAGACAAACAATAATTGGTGGTATAAGCAAGGAGCTTAAGGGATACTCAAAAAAAGTATGGCCACCTTTTCCTATTCATTTAAATTCATATTCTTTGTTAGATTTTGGGCATGCTAAAGCTGAGGCAGCATCCCTGGAAGACCTAAAGTTGGCCCTTATTGAATTCAAGAAGCACGATCTGCAAAGGGTCACGAGTAATCATTTGGCCAGTTGCGGACTCAAGAGATTTGAACACGAAAATTCACCCTCGGATGACATTTACCGAGGCGCAAGATCTTATGCCGATATTTTAGCTTGGATACAAACCTTGGCACCTGAAGAGAGGGTCGATGTTCTGAAATTCCAAGAACATCGATGCAATTGTCTTCCCGCAGTATTACGGGGTGAGCATCCGAGTACAGTGGAGGTGAAACAAAAAGATGCCGAAGGCTCCAAGGATGCGACTCTTGGTCAAGAAAAACACCAGGACGAGGGAGAGAAAACTAAGATTCTAAAAGCAGAGATAAAGACTCTCGACCCACCGAAGAAGCAGACTCTGGTTACTACTCCGAGACAATCAACAAAGCAAATCGGAGATCCTATCACATCAGTTACTCCTTTGCAGTCAACTCAGGGAAGTATTGACACAAAGTGGATCTTAAATGAAGAATTGAGGCCTATAAGGGTGGAAGAGCTCCCTCCAAATGAGTTCTTCTTTGATAAGAAGAGAAAGGCAGTGGTAAAGAGAGAATTCTATCAGGAAGGGGAATCGACAGTCAAGAAATACAAAGTTATGACTAATGGGAAGGACAAGAAGAATGAACATTTCACAAAAGAAATAGCTGGGACATTAGGGGCATATGCCACAATGAACCAATCTTCAGTCGGGGTTTTGAAAAACCAGCTGAAACAAAAAAAATGCCTCATCAAAACCCTATAAGCCAGACTAGCCACAGCAGCGGAGGCTGCCAAAGACCAGGCGAGTGTAGGAATAGAGCAAGCAAGGTTGGCCGATAAAAGTGAGATAGAGATACTCAAGACTAAGCTCGAACAAGCACAGCTGGTGGTTTGGAATGGTTAGATGCAAGCGGGCCAGCAAAAATATTTGATCGAACAGCTACAGGCTAGAGTGGAAATTTCCAAAAGTAAAGTGATAAATGTTGGGATGTTCTAGTCCCAGGCAATGGAGATTCGGAGCAGAGTGTCTGCGGCCCAATGAAATTTACTCGCTAAGGTAGAGGTGATTCGGGACAACTGCTTGCTAGTTAATCAAGTTTTGGAGAATTTAGCTGCTGGAGAAAGGGAAGATGGAGCAATACAGGTTGCCTTTCAAGAGGCTATGATAGCTACAAACAGCAGGGATTCGAGAAATACTCCCAGGTTTACCATTTCAGAGCAGACCAGAGGAAACATTCTATTAAAAGAATGGGACACAACATCTCAGAAGGTAAGCTGGAAGCCAAGAGAGTAGTGAAATCCTTAGAAGAGGCTTTTAGTTCTATAGATGGTAATCTGCTAGGCATTGATAGCGGAGGTAATGCCGACGCATTGATTCAAATGAATATGGAAAAAATATCACTTGATTTAAATGAAAAAGAGGAAAGAGATTTAGTTGAGATATCACAAGTGACTATGGCCGACATAGTCCAAATAGATAAATGTATGATTAAACCAAGTGTGTAATTATGCGCTATCGACATCATAGACAGACAGATGGAAGACAAGTTGCCACAATTAGCCCGAGATTGTTACTCTTTTGAATCCAATTGTCAAGTAGAACCGTCAAGGTTGATATCTCGGCTGGTTGAAAGATGTGTCACCTGTATCGAGCACGCATGAGGACAAGCTTCTGGCACCAAATAAAGATAGAGAAGAAGAAATGGAGCGATTTTTCTCCTCCCTATCATAATTGAAAATTTTGCAACGATTGAGATTCCATCTTATTGTAAAACTGTATAAATATACCATAGAAAGAAATAAAAGTGGCTGGACCTTTTTGTGTTGATTGTAATAGAGGTTTTACATTTTGAGAGTTAATATAAAGCAAATCCGAAGATTCTCAATTCCGTCACGACTGTGTTATGAGTTTGTTTTCTTGTATCTCATATTTTGTTTCATTTCATATTTGTATCTGATGAATGCTTCGCTATAATTTAGTACAACCTCTACTATAGTGAATGAATTTTGGTTTTCTATATTGTTTACTGTTTTTCCTCTGTACCAGCTATCAGCGGGTATAAGACCAGTTAACACTTTCAAAATTCTATATATATTTTATGCTTCATTGGGTTATTTCTTTACATTTTTCTTCCTCTGTTTATATGTGAGATTCTCCCTTGATAGGAGCCTTACTCGATAGACAGTTAAATGTTTTCTCCCAGCTCATACATTTTATTAAAATATAACCCAGTTACAGGAAAGAGCCTTTGATTTGCACCCCTTTTTTATTCTTAAAACCATAAACTCTATTTTATACGACCGAATTGAGACAAAACTTAAATCTCCCCTGAAGTTTTCTTATTTTACTGTTCCTCCATGACTGTCCCTATACCAACACAACCCAATATCGAACCCGGATTATCAAATCAAATGCACATTGCCTTAAACCTTTTCGATACCATTCTTAAAATAGCCACTACCCGGGTTGAACTCGAACATTCATGGGTAGCGATTGAACAAGATATAAACATCCAGGAACAGTTGGAAGCTAGACAACACCAACACATAAATCTTCCCTAGTTTCCCTTGCCGAAGGTTGACGTTTCTCTCTTCTCTACTCTTTACCCACTTTCATATGCCTAGACATTGTACTTCTAAGCCTTAAGTACAGACTCTAGAACAACACATCCCATAGCTAACCACTTGATGCAGTGTCCACCCCCTACCATCAACATACACATGCAATAGAACATCCCTTGAATTGTGCATAACTGGTACCACAACTCTCTTAATGCTTCTTCTACATTGTTAATTTTCCTTTATCTTTCAATCTGATCATGCCACAAATCCTAGGGTTGTACATCTACTATCACATATCCATGTTTGCTTCTTTGTAGAACCAATAAATAGGTGTTGCAGAACATCTGTATGTATTAATCAAAAATGACACATTCACTTGCTACAACGTGTCTCCTGTTGCAACAAATCTCCTTATGCAACACACCTTCTTCTACAATACACCTCATATTATAACACCTCTTCTGTTGCAACATGCCTCATGCTACAACACATCTCCTTCTTCAACATGTCTTCTTTTGTGACACGTCGATGCTACAAAAATTCTCTACTACAACATGTCTCTATTGTAACATATTGTTGCTACAATAGACCTCTTATTGCAACACATCTCTTGTTGCAACATGTCTTCTGTTGTGACACGTCTCTTCTACAAAACATCTCTGCTATAACACATCATTGTTGCAACACACCTCTTGCTGCAGCATGCCTCCTACTGCAACACATCTTTTGTTGTGACACACCTGTGATGCAACTCATCTTTGTTGTAACACACCATTGTTGCAACACGCCTCTTGATGCAACACATTTTCTAATATGACACGCCTCTGTTGCAACACGTCTTTTCCGCAACACTAAACCCATGCCCATATCATGCATTCCATGCATGCCCATATTGCATACCACTTTCACCAAACAGATTCACTTAAATACATTAAAGTGAGAGATTATTCATGCTTAATAATATTGCTTTATTTTTCTAAAAGTCATGACTTTCCCTACAACTGTCACAATTTGAAAAAAAATGGCATCTTTCACCTCTCAATTTTTACTTCTAGATTCACGTGTGGACTTCGCCAAGTAATGTAGACTCAATAAACCGCGATTATATCAGTGGACATGAATTTTTTATTTTTTTTTTATGGACTATGATTGACTGGAATTAACGGTAATTGTGTTGTGTCCCTCTCAATGTATTTTTGCTAGTGTAGAAGGATTCACGAAACCGATCTTTATGAGTCGATGTGTAATCCAACTATGAACAGACTGAATCGGAGGAAGCAGATGTACATAAGAGGTTGAATGTTGTTGGTGTCATAATTTTTTATCTAATTATTATTCTTTTATAATTCTAGCTCTTTGGCTCTCACTATTCGGACTAACACTGTTCGATATGAATCCACGCTTCTACAACAACAATTAATAATTTCCTTGCAACAAAGTAATAATTTTTTTTTACAGCAGAGAATAATTTTTTTTGTCTTCAACGGATTTTGATTATGATTTCCCTCTCGTGTTCTTTGAATGTGCAACAACTGATGTTTTTCTTCTGGACTTTAAAATTTATGCAGCAGAAATCAATTCATTTATTTATTTATTTTTTTTAAATGGCCAAAAGCCAAATGTTGGTCAAAGACCAAATCAGAGAAACTCTAAGATGATGGGGTTGGCCAAAAGCCAGATTGAGACTTGCTCTGATACCAAATGGGACGAATAAAGTTCGTCATGCACAAATAATCCAAAATATATGGAATATAGTAATCAAATCCATATGGACAAATATATATGTAATAAGAATGAATAGTAAGATAAGTTACAATTGGGAATGAGGGCATGTTTATATACCCACGCAGGGGTGCCCTTAACCAATAGTCAGTCCTTTGAGACATGTCCTTTCATTATTAATAATTATTATTTATTAATTATCATTTAATTATTATGTTATAATATCTATTTTATATGTATATTTATGTTCATAATATATCTTCCATTCACAACCCTCAGTGTTACCTTCAACACAACATCACCCTTCAATTGTGCCACACAATCTCGAATCAATGGTTAGCTTATAAACTAGGGAACATCCTCATATACATACCCATCAAATTTGTGGGATGCAGACATTCTTCTGTGATCAGACATCTCTGTGCTTAGATTTATTCAGACAACCACTCTTATTCTCCCGATCACCTTCCACTAAGATCTCATCACCACATGGTACTTATTAATCCTGGGATCAAGAGATTAGTTTACAAATCCATGGATCCTCGCACATATGCTAGAACCATGAGTCCATACATAGTATTCCAAAGCTTCTACATTCACCTGTAGGTTATCACAAATTTACACATGGCAATATGCAAACCCATGCCCCTGCACAATAGTACCAAAATGAAACTATTATCTATAGATATAGACATCATTCCTAGGTGTATTATTATCCAGGAAAGGAAATGTGGTTACATCAAGTATACAAATAACACAGCAATATAACACAGACTCATCCATACATCTACACGGGCTTCAATATAGAAAAATTTAATTCTTTTATTTATTTGCATACAACCAATACATTGGCTTTATGGCCATACATGAGATTATATTTTCGTTGGGTTGCTAGGTTGAAGCCCATGACAACCTCAAAAATTCCTCTTTACCTTCCCTCACATGGTCTCTTTTATTCTTGCCAACTCTGTCGATTCTTTGCAGTCTATTCGATGTTGTGTTTTATTCCTTCAAAAAAATTTCACTTTCATTTCTCGAGTAGACTCCTCACGCCCTTTCATTTCCCAGTTTCAAATTTTCCCTTTCCTTGGTGACACTTCACCTGCACTTGACCTTCCAACAATACACTCTTCATCAATGCGTCCTTTCCCTCTGTAACAATTCTTGTTCTCCTACCACCCACTTGTCTTCTACTCGTTCTATAGAAACATGTCTATCCTATAGCAGTGCCCCATCTACTGCACTACCACACTCTGAAACATTCATGTGATCCAAAACATTGTTTCCACTTCCCACAATATGTCACTTTCTATCACTATTTATTTCCTACAACACTTAATCATTGTTGTAACAGCTTTGTCACGTACAACGATTACTTTCATTGTGTCATCCCTAGGATGATTGAGATGCTCCTGCATCAAAAGTAGTTCTAATCTTAATGCCCAAGGATTAGGTATGGGTATCAATATCATGGATTATACACCAAGGAGGGTATCCATGTCACTAATTAAACTCCATGAAGAGCCAAGTATCCTCACATTGATGATTGGTATGAAATTGTACTCTCAATTAGTCCCTTGAGCGAGTCATAGGGATTAATGGGTCACAAAATTTCTTGAATCACTCTACTTTAGGGGTCATGCTAGTATTGAAGTAACTCCAATGTAATCTCACAACTATGAAGGGATATGCCATAAATTTAGATGGTCAACTTGAAGTTTGACTAGGATTCATGACATGTAGTTGGCCCATAAATCATGCATTTGAACGTATTAGATATGGCTAATGCTAGTTTGGGATGTTTCTGGTTATAATCACTTAGATGTTCCAAGGGAGTGAAACTGGTATGATAATAGATTCCCCTTCATGTGCGAGGTTAGGAAAGCATCGTATAGCTGAAATGCAATATGAGTTTCTTGTTGATGGTTTGGGGATAGAGAGAAAGATCGAGGGAGGAACTTTGACCGAGAGAGAAAGAAAGCCTCTTGTAAAACAAACAATATTGAGGTGACACATATAATGCAATCTCTTTACAAACAAGGAAGGCATACTCATGCTCATGAAATCATCAAAGCAAAGAACAATATGGGACCATGGCGAGTGGAGCTAAATCATGCTACAATTGAAGAACAAAGTTGCTTCCATCTAAAATGAACTGCAACAAAAGAGGTCCATTGTAAATGGGGACTAGAACATGTAGAGCGTTTATGGGATTTCATCTCAAACCAAAGTCTTAAAATAAATGTTGAAAAAGAATCATACGTGCCCATGGTCTTCAACTAGATTTGAAACATTACTAGCATTGATACATATGAATCTCTACAATGGAAGAATGGACTGTCATCGAGCAAGGAAGGAAGAAACTCTCTCATCAAAGATTTATAGTGAAAATCCCCACCAAACACAAAGTAGCCTGTGAATAATGATAATGGAGATCGTTGAAGACGAACACTCAAATAAAAAGAACACTGAATTCAAGTGCTCCCAACTTTAACCATTCTAACAAAACTAAAAAGTCCACCATTTTCTTCTCCCATGCCGACTTGTCTTCCTTATATTAATGGTCTAAGCAACTTCATAAGAAATCGTCAATCAAAGTTATGAGGAGTCGTGTATGACAATTATGGCTCTCATGATGGATGGTTGAAGAAAATAAACGGTGTTTAAGAATGAATAATACATATGTCAAATATGTATAAATGTTTTTAATGATTAAGTGGTAATACCATATTTTTTTAATTTTAATTTTAATATAAATATTAAAAATCTATTTATATTTGATATTTTATCAAAATATTAATATCAAAATTTATTCCTTTATTTTTTATAAAAATATAAGTATGAATATATTTTTATTATGAACTAATATATAAGATCCAATTATATTTTTAAAGTTTTTATGATTCTAAATTGATTTAGATTATAAAAATATCCATTAAAATTTTGGACCAAAACTTTATCCAAACTGTATCACCAAATTTAGTAGGGGAGAGATGTTTCTTACATGTTTACATTGTTTAGACTACTTTATTTCATAATTACTTATTTCACAATATTAACATAGTTGATGGTTTTGTCAAGTATCCTTGATTTGAAATGGATCCAAACAGAAAAAATGGTTGTAAGACTTAGTACTTAAGTGAATTTTGATAATTAATCATAAAAGAAAAGGACAATGCAAGTTGTAGGAAAAAAAGATTGAATGAGAAAGAAAAATGAAAATAAGAGAGAAGAAAGGTGGAAAATGGGAAATGGAAGGTCAAGTCTTTTGACCTTCCCATTAGCCCCATCTATGCCTATATCTCATTTTAATTGTAATGCACCCAACCCAAAGTTGGGTCACACCACTACTAAAACGACCAATTAAAATTTTCAGATTCTAAATCTAGATGCGGAAAATAATACACAAGATGAAATTCAAACTTATGCAACTATTTGTACTAATTAAAAACTTAAATGCAACTACTTTAACTATGCACAACAACAACTAAGAAAATATAGAAACGTTCAACCACATAATGGAAATTCATATGCATCATTCTTCTCACAGCAATAACATTAACCAAAATAACTTAGAATAAAATGCATAGCAGCTATATCAACATTTGACATAAATAAACACAACAACTAAGAACACTTATCTTATGAAAAATGCAAGTCATTGCAAAATATGAGCATTCCTCCCAACCGTATAATTGTTCCAATTCTAAAAAAAAAGTTACCCTCGAGCCAAGGCTATGAATCCACAAGAGACGATGGTCCCTAATGATGGTTAATGTCTCGCTCTCAATAGTCAATTTCCCACAGCTAATTCCAATCTTCCAGCTTTCTTCCACACAACCTGCACAACCCAAGGGATGAGATCCCCCTTCACTGTTCATAGTCCCTTAAGCCTTCCCACTCCCATCCAGAGCTTCCAACATAGGTTGGACATAAAATATCTCTGTTGAGACCTCATGAATTCTACAGTTGCAACAAAAATTTTCACAACAACAAAAACACTTGCTTCTCTTGAAATTTTTTGAACAAAATGTTTCTTACAAGCCCACAGCCTCTCTTCTCATGAAATTGCAGCTCCAAACATCTTCCTCTATACTTTTGCCTCCGACCAATCGTTAGTTTCAATATTAACTCAGAAGGATGATGACAACAACGAGGCCCCAATATCATTTATGAGCACTAATCTCCAAGGGGCCAAACTTAATTACCCCACTATAGACAAGAAGGATTATGCGATATACAAGGAAGTAAAATACTTCAGATCTTACATCCTTAGGAACCATACCAAAGTCATCGTGCATCACCCTGCAGTATGATCCCTATTTACTCAACAAGATATGGGGGAAAGAAGAGGAAACTAGATGGAAGTAGTCCAAGAATTTGATCTAGATATAAAACCTGCTAAACTGGTTAAAGGACAAGGGTTATGCAAACTGGCGGTTGAATCCCAGGACCAAGTAAATGAAGACCCTAGATGGGAGAATAAATTGGAATTATGGTGTGGTGAAGCTTCATATGTCTCCCCAGGGCATGAGTCTTGGTATGAGAAACTGAATTATCTCCTGCATCATGGGACTTTCCCAGAAAACCTAAACCCTAGGGAAAGGACAGCCCTCGAGTTAATATCCGCACAATATTGGTTCATAAATTCAATGATCTTCTGTGTTAATTATGATGGGGTACTTTCAAGATGTCTCGAACATGAAGATGCAAACAAAGTTCTGAAGGAGATCCATGATGGTATTGCTAGTGGACATTTAGCAGGAAACACCACTTCTCATAAAATATTGAGAGCTGGCTATTATTGGCCTACTCTATTCAAGGATGCTCACACATACGCCAAAAACTGTAAAACTTGTCAAATAAGCATGGGGAGGGATAAGAGAGTGGTTGTCTTACTCCAACCGGTGGTCGTTTCTAAGCCATTCAAGCAATGGGGGTTAGATATCATAGGATAAATTACACTGAGTTCTTCAAAACAACATAGATACATACTAACTTCCACACACTACTTCACGAAATGGGCGGAGGCCATCCCTCTGACTCATGTGAATGAAAAGGTGGTGATCCAATTAATAGAAGAACAACCGATCACAAGGTTTGGTGTTCCTTCCATCCTTGTTTTTGATAACGCATATTACTTTTCTTCCACCTTATTAACACATTTTCCCCTAGATAAAGGAATCATAATCAGACACTCTGCAAACTACTATCCGCAGGGGAACGAAGTGGCAGAATCATCTAATAAGAACCTAGTGATGATATTGAAGAAAACAGTGGCAGACAAGCAGAGGAATTGGCATAGTTCACTTCATAATGCTTTATGGGATGATAGAGTTACACCTAAGGAAGCCATAGGGAATTCCCCATACTTTCTAGTGTACAGAAAAGAAGCCATTCTCTTGAACGGGTTGTATCTTCCATCTCTTCAACTTGCTCAAGATTCAAGAGGACAACCCTCATTAGTCATACAACAAAGAATTGATACCCTCCTCATGATGGAAGAAGAAAGGGAGAAATAAGAATCAAAACTCATATCCCATCAGTAGATAGTTAAAAGGTGGTTTGATAAGCATAAGGCTAAAGAGGAGAATTTGGAAGTGGGAGACTTAGTCCTAAAATTGGACAGAGCAAATGAACCTAAAGGAAAACATTCTAAGTTTCAGAATCTATGGCTCAGACCTTTCCATATGGCCGAGAAGATCAAGGTAGGCACGTATCAGCTGGAGAATCTGAGGGAGGAACCTGATAGCCTCTTGGTGAATGGCCAAGCCCTAAAACAATATTCCCATTAAAAAAAAAACTTTTGTTTATGTTTTCACGATGTTTTTTTTAGGTCGATTGCAAAATGCATTTTTTGTTTTGTCTTATGCTATTTTACTTCTGTGATTTTGAATATTGTGTCTAGCAAGACAATGGTTGACCTTAAATTCATGCGATATAATGAACTCCATTCATGACTCATCCCTCACATACAACACAAGAAGCACTAGATGGCCTGTTGTTGTTTTAAGGGGTTCTCTATCTAACCGATGTAGACGAACAACCTTGGAAAAGTGATGAAGTGCCTGCCTAGGGGTCTGGTAAAACCTTAAGGGAAATATGGTAAGATGAAAAGGACTACATGTACCTTAGAGAAAGAGCTAGAAAATTTTCACCTTAACCATCTCATTGTGAAAATAATAGACGTCCTCCTCTCCCACTCGCTCAAGGCACTATGCTGAAATAAAATCAACTATATCAAATGAGGGCACAGTAGGAGAGGGTATGCAGATAAATCTGTCGGGGCTATGGATGCTCGCTGGAAGTGGAGCAAGGCCTGTGACATCGGGGTGACTCCACCAAGGCTATGGATGCTCCCTCGCAGCAGAGCAAGGCCTGTGACGTCAGGGTGACTCCGTCGAGGCTATGGATGCTCGCTGGTAGCGGAGCAAGGTCTGTGATGTCAGGGTGACTCCACCAGAGCTATGGACGCTCATTGGTAGCGAGCAAGGTCTGTGATGTCGGGGTGACTCCGCCAGGGCTATGGATGCTCGCTGATAGCAGAGAAACACTGTAGCAAGTGAATAAGGGTAACTAAAAGGATTAGTGCCAGTGAATGCTTTACTGGACTCTTTTCAAAAGGGGTGTGAGTCAAGGTTATAGGAAACGAAGGTGGAATAAAGGTTGAAAACCCCACAGACAGGCCCAAATGCACTAACCAGGGATTTTCTAATGCAAGGATAAAAGAGGCTTTGATAAAAAACTAGTTAAGTTCTTAACCAAATTTTTCATTAGCCCAGCCCGAGGTAGGAACAAAGATTTTTCTTTCGCTCAATAAGTCGCCATTTGTTGAGCACTCAACACACCCTAAAAAAATCCTATGTCAATTTTTTACTTTTTGGGTACCACTTGATCTTTGCACTGTCTGATTCGACTTCATTTTGAGAAATGTTTTTTCTTTGATTATTATCATGACTCTCATCAACTATTCAGGTTTGTTTGAACTTATGAAACCCCATGAATTAAAAGGCCTTAACCCTTGAATAAAGAATCAACATCCAAAACACTTCACACGACACGCTCAGGTTCAACATAGGAAGGAATTAAAGGAAGGAAAAGAACCACTTAGGAAACCTCAGTCACTGGGCATCGATCTCCATCGGCATCAACAAAAGGAATATTTTTTTTGCATCAAAGTCTTGCATAAATATATCGCTGATATCTGATTCCCCTTCAACTTCGGTAAAAGATGAGGGGTATAGACGTTAAGAAAGAAAGAAAAGATATCTTTGATAGCTAATGCCTGACGCACTTATCGGAATCAGATAAAGAATAAAAGGATCACAACAAACATTTTGACTGCACTAAAAGATATTCTCGATCGTCGATCCCCGATACGTTTTCGGCATCGGGACTTTTTTGAGGAAGCTAATTCAAAGAAAAGCACTTGATAGGTTTATCGCCGATCACTGATCCTGGACACTTTTTCGGCATCAGTAAGCTAAGGTTTGTTTTAGAACGAATAAGGTCACTGGTCTTCAATGCCATGTGTCTTTTCCAGATTGGAGGACCTTACGGTCTAGTTTTACCCCGAGTCATTCTTGGTTCCCTAAGTCCGTGTCACACCTCTGAGTCAACTTTTCCACGGCAACATTGTACGGTAAGATTGATCGGTTTTAGAGCTTTTCTACAAAAGGACATCGACGAAAACGTTCATAGCACATTCCCGATCCCCAATCCACCCACCGAGAGACTAACACGATGGGATGTTTTAACGTTAGATACAATCGGATTTTGAGCATTTAAGGGGATAAATAATCCCAAATCATGCATTAGTTGCTACCTCGTGCGCCAATCAAAACAATCGATTAAAATCACCAATAGACTACATCACCCCTGTGCCTCCCTTGCCAACCCACGATGAATTTAATTTGTAAATATTCAGCAACAGATTTGTTTAAATTTCACTCATTACCCGAATTGAATGGCTGATGCGACACGGTAAGTTCTTCCCTAGTTTAAATTCTCTTGAGCCATTGTAAACAAAATCATTCTGCGTACAAGGAAAATCAAAGCATCCAAAGAAGCAAGACGAGTAATTTGAAGGCTGCAGAGATCCCATGAGTATCAAAATAACTAGGTTTTATCGAGCTTCACAGGTATGTATCCAAGTATGTAAATTTTACATGGATGAAAATTATATGTTTTCTATCTGGTTTTGTTCTTTACGCGGTCTTTGAAGGTTTATATTAGTTACAGGAACAATGTTGCCAAGAAATCCAACCATCAAACGATCGTCAAGGGCACCGAAGCTGAAAGAACCAGAGGTAGGTGAAGTCTCCTCTCCAGGGGATGGAAAAAAATTAGAATACACTCTGAGGCCAAAACCTATCATTAAGAAAATGACGAAGAAGGTTTTCATCCAACCTCCAATGTTTGGAGATACAGAGGCAAGCACGGGGTCCAAGATGGCGCTCCCAAAATGGGGAGAACTCTTTAACAAGATCAACGCTCGACGATGAAGTGTTCCCAAACATCTAATGATCATACCCGCATACGGTGGCAAGAAGAACCCATGTTTTCCCTATATTGAAGTCCTGAAGTGGCTCAATGAACACAGACACACAAAAATGTTTGATCAACAATCAAAATGGTGGGTGTGTCGGAGTGTTCTTACCGGTGGAAGTTCATAAATACTACGAGCTTAGAGATCATGAGGAGAGGCTAAACATATATTTTGTCGTTAAGTTCTACGAGCACCATGACACTAGTCGAGTGATGGCCTCATGGTGGAGGGAGGACAAGAAGTACACCAATCGGAGCACTCGCTAGTACGAGATGACAAATTTAAGGGAGCCATACATCTATTTGATGGCTCTCATCTGTCAATTTTATGGAGAGAAGGACTTATCCATATTTTTAGAGGTGTGGATGCCATTGGCTTAAATAGTGGTGATCTCTGGGAGCAGTTTCAAATTGGGAGCAATAATTTCTAAACAACTGAGCATCTGCATACAACAGGCTCAGATGCCAAAGGAAGGAGAGACACCAACTTTCTACATGGCTTCATATTTGCTTGATGTCATGTGTGCCAGAAAAATCTTAGCCGACATGAATTTGAGCTGGCATGTTTGTAACACCCCTCTTTCCCCCAGCTTGTAATTAATCATAAAATAGGATTACCATGCTAAGGCATGTGGAGAATGTAAATGTATTACTGTTAAACTGCCCATAACTGACTGTTGGGGGGTGAAGCCTTGAAGTATGAGCCATGATATCTCTAGAGGAAATAAATGAGTTAATGGAGAAAGGACCAGTGATTGAATCATCAACCATCCCCATGAATGGAAGCATGGTCTAGCTGGAGGATGTTAGCTCGTAGTACCACAAAAACCTGCAGAATTGAGCTTCCTTCTGACAGAAGCAACATGATAGGTTAGAAACCTTGCAGAGGAGAGAAGGTAAGATACATATAGAGACACAACAAGAGAGGATATACAGGACAAAATCACAAGCTTGTAAGGGAGATGTGCGAACCCAAAGGAAGTGAAGAGAACACAACCCGAAGGACCCGAACGCGAGCTTGATGCTGAGGAAGAATCTGATAAACCTCGCAGGGTCATTGTGACAGAGAGAGTTTCTCGGAGAGATGGCATAAATTCCCTAGTGATATCATGGCTTGGCACAGGGGTGACCAGAGTGCTAAGAATGAATGCCTCTGAGCCTATGGTTGGGTCAAAAGGTGCACACCCATAGTTAGTTGGTTGGATGCAACTTGTAATAGATAAGTATTCTCATACCCTATGAAATTAAGATGTAATTATGTAATGAAATGGAATATACCGTGAAGGACACAGGGATGTGTATGTTTTCTTAATGGTTATACGGTATCTCTTTATTCCTGTTTAAATTGTGTATTTAAGCAAGTATGGATTGGACATGTTTGTATTCATAAATTCTTGCACCCTGTGGTGGCTTAAGCTAGATCTATGAACTGTGAGTTCGTCTACCTTGGGCATAGTTTCACGTACGCATGTCAACACTCCTAGTATTGTTTAGTCCCTTGGAGGAGGGAGTCTATTAAATATCAGGAGAGATAGTGCACGTATGTACAAGCTCTCTGCGAGGCAGGCAGAGACTAAGAACCACTCAAGTTCTAGAGTTGAGGAATGAGTGTAAGGGGTGCATGAAAGGATTATTCCAAGTGTTAAGTTCAAGAGAAAGAGCACAAATCTCTTAAGCCCCTCAGAGATAACAAATCTCAGGAAGAGTAGTGTGGTTGAAGTATCGAAAGGGAAGGTTCCCTTGTTTGGAAGACAAACGGATGAAATCTATTCCGGAAGAAGCCACAGTCTGTTGTGACCGTTGGATATGGGAAAGAGCATGGGAGTTAACCCTTGAAGTCATTCAAAATTCGCGATTTCGGTGAACTGATCGAGTTCGTTGTAAGGGAGGTAAAATCCTCGAAGTATCGAAGTTAACTTTGAGCCTTAGATCTGAGGATTCCCGAGAACCATCCCAATCGTCAGATCTAGGAGGTAGACAATATTCAGGTTACCAGAACTACCCATGACTTAATAATCTGACAACGGAGATGGATACGAGCTATTTAATGGAAGGAGAGGCCATCTCGGTCATCAAATCGACTCAAATACACACTGGTTGGGATTCATTGAGGAGCGCAAAGGTGAAATTAGCGGACATGCTAGTTCACAACCTGTAATCAAACCACATCGTTAATCTCGTCGGGAATGGAAGATCAATGACTAGTATCAGACTAGAGTTGAGCAAGCACTTTCCAAATTGTAGAGGTTGAGCTCTCTGATAAAGAGCACGCATGTTGGGGCCCCACAATTACCATGAACCATCAATCATCATGGACCTTTGATCTGAGTTTGACGAGATCCCCTAAACGAAATGAGTGTGTGGGAAATCGATATCTTCAAGAAGATCAAGCTCAAAAGAGATAATCTCTTTTCAGAAGTGCAGACGAGGTCCAAGAGTCAGACTCATAGGAGGAACAAAGTCCAAGGTCTTTCAATACTTAGAAAATCCTCTAAGCTAGAGAAAGTTGAAATCTCAGGAGGAGAAGCGACAATAGTCGTTAGATCGGCTATGGAGAGGATCATGGACCATTGGATCAATGTCCAATAAACAAAGGAAACACAAAGGAGAGGAACAAATCCCAGTGGTTGGATCTTAGTATGAAGGACGAGTAACTGTTGGAACTGGGAGTAAGTGCACGAGACTTAACCCTTATGTGTGCAGGAGAGTGGACTTGTCAAAGTACTGAAGTCCCGAAGTAATTTTGGGCCGTCCATCGTCAAGGAGGACAGGTGGTGTAAGATCCACAAGTTCAGAGGTTTGTGGACAAGGAGGAGGAAAAACAATCGAATTAGATCATGTCCTTCGGTTGGCAGGAGATATGTGTTGATAGATCAGAGATTTCAGGGAAAACTACTTCGAAGGTTTCCAAGTGAGGACTATGACAAACTCCTGAAGCCCCGAAGAACGAAGAAGATTGCAACCATCCGTTGCAGAGGGACACGTGGCAGAAATCCATGAAGTTCAGGTGAAAGGAATCTGAAAGAAATGATTGCATAGGAGTCTGAAACTCCCAAAGACCGAAGAGCCGAAGAGAATCTGGACTGTCAGATGTAGAGGGTACGTGGCAAAAGATTGTGAACTCCAGGTGAAAGTACTCTGGGAGAAAAAAAGGAGTAAATTTTGAAATTAACGAACCCCGAATAGCCAAAGCACCTGGGAGCCGTCGATATGTGAGAGGACACATGTCATCATATTGCAAACTACGGATAAAAGGCTCTGGGAGAAGCAGAGTGTGGAGAAACTAAGATTTGAAATCGTTGAAGGCCAAAGTCCCAAAGCAGACGACAACTATTGATTTGAAAGTGGATGCATGGTGCTAGATATAGACCTCTGGGTACGGAGCACTTCGGAGGAAAGAAGAGGGTACGGAGCACTTCGGAGGAAAGGATATCTCGATCGTTGATTGAGGAGGAGGTCGAAGGACTGTTGATCTAGTCTTGGTTGAAAAGTGTCGAAGTCTCGAAGAGGACCAGGGCCATTGATTTGGAGAGAACAAGTGTCATAATATTTGAGACTCCAGAAGGATTGTCTCCGTAGATTTGTATTTTTGGAGAGTGGATATAGACCGTTAATCAAAGTAGACACATGGTGTCCGATATACAACTCCGGGTACAGAGCACTCTGGTGTTGGTTGTGGAGCCTAATTATCTTCCTGATTTAGAGGTCCTTGCTTCCATCCGTGTTTATACCCCATGAAGTATTTACACCCCAGAAGTATGTACACTCTTCCATGTAGGGGAGTGCAGAGGGGGGGTACCCCCACTGCGGGGTTTGGGGGGGCTATCCCCTTGGCTGGGGGGTCTGAGGGAAAGAGGGCCCCCAGCGAGGGTTTAGGGGTGAAGCCCCTGAAGCAAAAATTGCCTTGTAAAAGTATATTGTAATTTCATTGTAAATCTGGACCGTTCATTATAAGGTCGCAGATCTAACGGTAGAGATTATGTTAGGGATTTTTTCCCTAGAAGGCAACAATCTTTTATGAGGGAAATCTATTGCGGCTATGGATGATGGTGAATATTGTACTCTGAGAGAGGAGACTGTGAGAGAAAGAAGAGGAAGTTACAACGGGTTTTGCTGTAGGTTGTATCCCTTCATTTGCTGGATAATAATAAAGGAAGGACCTGGAAATTTATCTGGTGGACGTAGCCCACACTGGGTGAACCACGTAAATCTGTGTCTCTCTTGTATTGTGTGTCTTTTGCATTTGTTTTATTTTATTGCTCCACGGTCCTGTTTTTCTAACAACTGGTATCAGAGCGTAAGGTAACTCGCAGGAAAAGAGGGTTCCTAGTTCGAGTGGGAGCAATGTCAAAAGATGGAAAGGTTAGGGTCGAGAAATTTAACGGCCAAAACTACAAATTATGGAATATGCAGATGGAAGACTATTTATATCAGAAGGATCTATTCCTACCATTGAGTGGAGTAGCAAAGAAGCCGGTGGCCATGAAGGACGAAGAATGGGAGATTCTTGATAGAAAGGCTCTAGGAACGATACGACTAAGCCTGGCAGCATCGGTGGCTTTCAATATCTCGAAAGAAAAGACAACGAAGGGTTTGATGGACACGTTGGCCAAATTGTATGAAAAACCCTCGGCGTCCAATAACGTATTTCTAATGAAGAGATTATTTAATATGAAGATGTCGGAAGGTGGGTCTGTTGCAGA
>CBVK0102416326.1:0-12159 GCA_900067695.1 Picea abies | reverse complement strand
AATCTAGGACAACATGATGCTTGTCCAACCAATCCATTCCAATTAGAATATCATAAGATTCCAGTGGTATAATATTTAGATCAACATTAGTATTCACTTTTTTAATACTTACAGGACAACCTCTAACCACCTCATTGATCCTTCTTTTGGTTCCAGTGGTTAGCTAAACCAAACTTGATTTTTAAATCTTACTTTTATCCAAATGTAATATATCCGCTATTTTAGGATCAATGTAGCAATTACTTTCCCTTGAATCAATTAAAATAACAAAAATATGATTAATGATCTTACCTTCCACCTCAATCATAATAGATTGCTACTCTTCTTTATGATATTCTAAGGATGCATATATTATTCCCATGTATTCTACTGAAGTATCCTCTTGGATGTTGTGCATAGTCTTTTTCTTATCTCCTTTATGAGGTAAATCCTTATATAGGTGATTTTCTTTGCACCCCAACATTGGATTGGTGGTCTTCATCCTTACCAGGATTATCTTGCTGATTTTTATTTTGGATATTTTTGTTCAAATGAGGTTTGGATCCCTTCCTTATCTGATCAAATTTATCCTTCTTCTTATCCCTCCAAGACTTCTACATGGATTCTCTTCCCTTGCCTTGCTCGTACATGTACTTAGCCTTCTTTATGGTCTCTATCAAAGTCCTACGTTCATCATATTGAATCTTTTCCTTATAAAAGGATGGAAGTCCACTCAAAAACCTTTGTATTTTCAACTTATCGTCCTTTATAAACCCTACATACTTTATCAATCCCAAGAATTTCTTTTCATACTATGCCATGGTCATGCTTCCCAACTTGAGTTCAAATAACTCTTGCATTTTATTTTCATAGAAGTGCTATAAGAGGTACTCTTTCTGAAAATACCTCTTGAATTGTTTCCAAGTGATCCTACTCTCATTTGTGTGTTTAACTTGCTTAAGTTGATCCCACCACATAGTAGCTTTCCCATGAAAATGGTAGGTGGAAATTATAGCTTCCAGGTTTGATGAGTATTTATTCAATTGAAAATACCTCCTGATTCCAAGCAACCATGCTTTAATATCATCTTCCCTTTCTCTTTCACCATCAAAGGATGGTGGCTTAAGCTTCCTCAACTCTCCTTGAAAAATGTCCAATTCATGTCTTCTTCTTTGGTTCCTAACATGAGATATCTTTGTACTACTTATGGGATCTTCATATGCATAACATTTTCTTGATGAGTAAGGAGGTGAGTGATGTCTATAATTTCTACTAGCACTTCTCGAATAATCAACTCTTCTATAGTTATCTCTTCTTTCATGATGTATTTCCCCTTCCTCTTGTCTTGAGTTTGATCCATTCTTTGCTTACCTATGAAACTATTTTAGTCTTTTCGTCACTCGAGCATTTATCTTATTTTTTTCTCTTATCACCCTCTCATTCTTTTCTTTGTATGTTTGTACTTCTATTCCTAGTCTTCTCACAATCTCTATTAATTTTTCTTCCTGCCCTTGTGTCCATTTGATTTTGTCTTTGCATTACCAAAACTGATATTTTGTCCTTTGGATTCTCTAAAATGACTGAAGGCTCCCTCTCCTTCCTCCATTTCTTGAATATGCACTCTTATCCTGAACTAATATGTTTATAACCCCTAATTTTTCAAATTGTGCAAGAAACCATTTTTTGTTGGAAATATGCATATCATAAAATTTTGTCAATTAATGCTACAAGTGCTTTTTATGTTCAATTTATGAATATTTATATCACAATTTTCCTAATTCTATTAATTTCAGGTTATTCTCCTTTGAATAAAATTTCTAATGACTATTCTCTTGTCCAATTGTGAGTCTTGAGAAGAAATTTATTGGTGGAAAAATAGTGAAGGAATATTCATTAGCACATGGCAACACAGTAGCAAATCTCAACAACCATATGATCATTCCTTCATATTTAAACTTGACTGTTGATCTACTCACTGAAATTCCATGCGACCACAATGCACACTAGTCATCCGATCATTTATTGATTAGATATTAGCCATTGATCTGTCTTAATGGATTCACCATAGATCTAAGTCATATCTCTTCTTCATTTCATGATTTTGTGATATCCAAGTTGTACCATCTAGTTCCACCGAACTCACTTTGCACTTATACCTATATTATTTTCCATTATTTTCTTCGCAGGTCTATGATACATCATGAGTTGTTGGATCCCTCACTCTCTAGCCATCTGATATATGACACATAGCGATCTCTTGTCCACTGGATCTATGACACATGGTGACCTCGTGGTTACCCGATCAATTTTCCATACTTATTCATTTTCTCATATCTCACCATGGGTAGCGATTCTACAACACTTAATTGGATCTTATATGTATGACCCCGTTTGCTCGACTGATTCTTGATACTTGGTAAATTTTTTTGAGATATCTCCATTCAAGATATTCTTCATACATAACCAATTTTCGACATCATATTATGGGTTCACAGGTCCACAAATTTTCTTCACATACCCTTGACTCTCCGTCATGCTCACCACCTCCACTATATCTTGATACTTAACCATTTTCCACTTCTTACTACAGGTTCACGATTTTGCGGGGATACGACACTTCTTTCCACACCCTTTGTCTCCTACCGTGTTCTCCACCTCCATGACATATTGGTACTTATATAATTTTCCACTTCTTACTGTGGGTTCGCAGGTCTGTGGGGATACTACACTTCTTTCCATACCCTCGTTCCTCCATCATGTTCTCCACCTTCACGACATCTTGGGAAACATCCTATTTTCCACTTCTTACCATGGGGATACCACACTTATTTCCATATCCCTTTTCCTTCATTGTGTTCTCCACCTCCATGACATCTTGAGACTTAGCCAACTTTCCAACTCCTTTTATGCATACATTGCAGATGAGGTGTCCTCCACATGGGATTCTGCTGATGTGGAACTGATGTTGACATGGATGGGTTGGCCCACCAACATTGGGCCCTCTCCAAGTCTTTGATCCTAACCATTGATCTCCATATATAAATGGGTAAGAGTTAATTTCCTTTGGATTCATTGTTCTTTCTCACAAAAGTTCATTTCCTTACATGGGGTTTCATACTCTCCCATTTTATTTTAAGCCATATATCTTCACATTTTCTTTATAAACTCTTTGTATTAATTTTCCCTTACGAGTGTGGGATATACACATATACATAAAAAATCTCCATTTAATTCAGTCAATGTATTATTGATTTTGTAGCAGGTCTTCATGACCCAACGTTGTATCCTATAGCTTTTTCTCTAGTCAATATAGGTCTAGTGTTGAAACTAAGGCTCTAATACCAATTTGTAACATACCCAACCACCGGGATGGGCCATGCTATTCCAAGGATTCTCTCCAAGAAACATCTGAAATCACATTGTAACGAACCCAACTGCCCACAAGCCAGATCACAAAAAGAACAAGACTCATATCAAGTCTTAAAATCGATATTTGGTAATAAAATTAATTCAAGAACAGATGAAGAAGGTAAAATAACAAAACATGTATGATTTTAAAAGAATCAATATGAATTCTTAAATAATATTTATCATGCCATGAACAACCATATCTAATAATAATGCATAATATAAACATGGATCTGAAAGATAATAATTAATACACAACGAAAATAGATATACAAGTAATGGAAACCATGCCAGAGAGCTCTTATATTTAATAAAATGAATCACCAACTAGTTGTATACCAAGGATGTTCCACCCAACCGTAGAAACTATTGTTCTAATTCTCAACAAAAATCTAACCCCCGAGCCTGGGCTATGAATCCACAAGGATGGTGCTAGGGTGTCACTCAGATTCAAAAACCATTCAACACTTAAGCTCTCATAGATTTCTCAAAATAGAACAATCCAAAGTACAAAAATTGGGGTATTACAAAAGGATGATGGCAATGGATGTCACAACTCATGACTAAAGAGTGGAGTACAAGATAAGAGAGAAAAGTATGCAAAAATACCTAAGAAAGAAACACTCAAAAGTGGCGATCTTTAAGAGACTACAAAACAAGGCAAAACATGGAGACAAATGCACAATTACACTCCTAAAACTATCTGCATGAGTGGCACAAAATCCACTACTCAAAGGTGCAGAATGAGAGGTACCATAAATAGAATTAAATGGAAACCTAGGTATTACCATCAAGTGTTTCATACACACCTCTATATCATAACCAGGAGGGAACACCTACCTTGGGATCATCACCAAGAAGGCACCACACATGTGCATGCATGAGATTCTCCCCACTCCACTTGTGATTAGCCAATTAACTGATGACTGCATGGCTAGTTAACTAGGACTACCTGGTAGTTCACTCCCAAGTCAGTGTGTGTTCAAATCCCTCTAGATAGCTACTATGGTGCATTAGTTCAACCATTTATAGTAAATCATGTGTATTTTTCTATTATCCTTTTTGGTTTATACAATTATTTATTCTCTCTCTCACAAACACACACACAACTTTGCAAGCTTTGTGTGAATTGTTTCTAGCTATATTCTTTGTGCAGGTTTCACTCCAATTATACATGGTATGAGAGACCATAGGTTACCAAGAATAAGGTAGACAATAACTCATTTACAGCTATGAAAGATTGAAGCAGTAAAAAAGAATGGAATTTACACCATCAGATCTTCTTATGACATAAAATTACTTAGATTGGAAGATGAATATCCTTCTTCTTCTTATAGGAAGAGGATTATATTGAATTACCATGGTAACAAAAACTGAACCCACATCAACAATCAAGAAATACAAATACTTAAACTACATGAATGAGGCCTATGGTATTATTTGTATGTCCATCTCTCCCACACTACTGTTTCATATTGAATCTTCCACTACTCCAAACAAGGTTTGGACAAATCTAGAAGGTCTCTTTCGAAAATAGGATGAGATGTGAGTACACATGATCAATATTGAGAAAAACCCATTAGATCCAAGCAGTTTTGAGAATATCCAAGACTTATTCATGAAGTTTAAATCCTTACTCCTTCAATTGAAAGGATGTGGGATCGATAAATCAAAGAAATAAAAATATTTGATTATTGTTATTCTATCAAAGTTGGTTCTTGACTATGTCGTCGTTTTCTCCACATTTAATACAGTAAGGATTACATTAGGTGTATCCAAGACAATTCCCACATTGGATGTATTCGTTGAGTCCTTAACACATGAGCAAGATAAGCTCATCAAAATGGGATCAATCAAGAACTCCAAAGTGCATGCACTTGCTATGCATGAGAGCAACAATTCCAACTCGAAATCTAAAATGAAAGGAAAAGGGAAGAAGGATCCAGATTCAAGAAAGGGAGGAAACTTCAAACCTTTCGATGACTCTTCTAAATCAAAAATAGGAAAGGGAAAGAAACCGAAATAAAATTACAATTATTGCAATTTTGGCTACCATGTTGAATCATCTTGCACGAAGAAAACAATAGAACTCATGGTGCAAACACTCCAATAGAAAAATATTAGGGATTTCATTCCCAATAATTCCAAGAAGAAGTTGGGAGATAGAGCGTTGGAAAACTGAGCTAATGTGCATGCTTTAATTGCAATTAATTATTCTCCCGATGCATGGATTATCGATTTAGGAGCATCTCACCACATGGAAGCCAAAAAATATGTACTTTCATCTTTAACTGCATGCATATGTCTTCCCATTATCATGGGTGATGATTCCCTAGATAAAGTCATTGGACAAGGGAGAGTACATAACCATACTGGAAGTTTTGAGAAATTCTTGCACATTCCAAAACTCTTCGTAAATCTATTCTCTACTTACCAAATAAAGCATACATGCACATGGAAAAGGGTGCAATTCACATCGGATTCCATGACCATATATGACATGCAAGATAACTCAAAGATTGTTGTTGGTGAGGTAAAACACCAATATATATTGTACACATTTTCCAAATTTATTGGTAAATCAAATTCCACATTATTACTAAATCATGCCAATGATGATAGTATACTTTGTAACAAATGATTTGGTCACTTAAATTTTAGGTACATGCAACAACTCAACAAATAGGGAATGGTCAAAGGATTTCCAAACATACATTTTTCTGAAGGATTTTTTCATGGCTGTGTTCTCGGGAAAAATCCATAATAGAGGTGAAATACATTGGAATGATGCACTCTTTCTTGGGATTGGAGGTTTGGCAGGAGCCAAGACACATATTTCTGAGATAGAGAAGGTATTGTTTTGACAATCTAGGATATTCCATATGGAGGGTTGTAGGCCAATGTACACACCCATGATAACCAATTGGAAGAAGAGAAATTCTTCTAAGGTAGAGTTGGTTGATCTCATGATGAATCATCAGTTGATAGGCTCATTGATGTATCTAGTCAACACCAAAAAAGATATTTGTTTATTTGTCAACACTATTAGTTAGTTTATGGTGGATCCTTGGAGAGTGCATTGGGTGGAAGAAAAACATGTGTTCAGGTGCCTTAAGGTTACAATGGATTATGGCGTGGACTATGAGAGAGGGGATGGAGTCATATTGATTAGCTACATGGAATCAGATTGGGTAGGATGTGTCATTGATAGGAAGAGTACTTTAGGTTGTTTCTTTGGATTGGGATCAACAATTGTGTTTTGGTTCATTTAGAAGAAAAATTCAGTGGCTTTACGTTTTGTTGAGGTTGAGTATATGGAAACCATTTAGGCTAGTTGTGAGGCCATATGGATTTGCAAGTTGTTGGTTGGGATATTTGGTATATAGTTGAGGCCCGTGTTTATTTTCTATGACAATCAGAGACGCATAAAACTATATGAGAATCCATTTTTCCATGATAGGTTTAAACACATTGAGATTAGATATCACTTCATATGGGAATATGTTCAGAGAGGGGAAATTGATCTTTAGTTTATATCCACTAATGAGAAGGTAGCATACATCCTCACTAAGGATTTGGGAAGAGGCAAGTTTGTACCCTTCAGAGACAAATTGGGAGTGGTGAGGAACACTTTCCTCGGTAAGAGGGAGTGTTAAATATTTAAAAAGTACCAAGGAGAAGTGTTTCTCACAACTTATGTGCCTAAGTGTGAGAAAGTGTCTAATGTGGTCCCTAGTGCATTAATTTTATGAGAGATAAAATTAAAAGTGACTTTTGTAACTTTTGTGAAGTCGGTGACTTAAAGGTCATTAAATCACCGACATTGATCTAAGAGGCCCAGAATCGGATCTCATCCCTTAGATCATGTGACTCTTCACATTCCTTCTTGATTCGAATTAGGGAAAGAGGACACACCTATTCCTCATTCTTCATGAGAATTTGGAGAGTGAATGAGAGAGAGAAGTCAATATTTAGAAGAGAGGTGAGTTTGTTGAAGGTCACAGAAATTCCAAGACAAGTTTGTGGAACAGAAATAGAGGAAGAAGGTACAAAAAGTAATGGGTCATATCATATAGATTTTTGGAAGGCCATACAAAAGAAACATTGCAAAAAAATCGAGGAGGCATGATGCATGCATTTCTGGGAGAGTTTGGCACAAAAATCGAGGAAGAGAATAGCCTAAAATTTATGGAAATGTTTTTTAGAAGATAGGCATGATTTTGAAGGTGACCATACAACATTTAATGTTGTGACAATCATACCCTATACAGATTTCTCACACAAAAATCGAGGATATGTTAGCATGCATTTCAAGGATGTTTATAGGCACATAAAACAAGGTAATTTAGTTTTTTTATTTTGTTGAAGATGATTGTTGTAATAAATTTCTCTCCAAGCTCTGAATAATAAAAGCCTCCCCTTTATCACTAGTTTTCCCCTTATGGGTTTTTCCAGGGTCTATTTTTGACCAACAATCTATGTGTTTAAACTTTTGGGTGTGCATTTATTTATGCAGTTAATGGTTGTAGAAGACTTCTTGTGTTTCCTGTTATGAGTAATATTTTATGTTAACTAATTTGCAGCAAAAAATGCAATGTTTGTTGGGAGTGAAACTATGGTGAATCTTAATGAGACTTGAAACTGGGTTGGGGTCTTATTTTTCTACAGATTTCAGATCAACATGGAATACTTTTCATTAATATGATACACATATAAATGCATGACCTTGACCTTTGGATTTATCTTTGAAGAGGTCTCGCTATGAGAGTTCTTATTCACTTGAATTTTCACATTCCTTCATAAGTGAATAATATCATAACCTTTCCAACAAGTTTATTTAATAAAAAATTAATAAATTAAAATAAGTTTAAAATTATTTCTAGAAAAATAGTTATCTTAAAAT
This sequence comes from Picea abies, assembly GCA_900067695.1. Lineage (NCBI taxonomy): Eukaryota > Viridiplantae > Streptophyta > Pinopsida > Pinales > Pinaceae > Picea > Picea abies. The sequence goes on along the minus strand of CBVK0102416326.1, from coordinate 3,869 downwards.
CATTAATAATATATATGGGTGTGTGCACAAAGTTGGTGGATGAAAAAGTCACAAGGGGGTTAGCAGGAACACGTGCACATTCTCATGAATGTGCGCACGTTCCTAATCCTATAGGTTTGGCAAGGATCAAACCTCGAGTCATATTTCCACGTAGGTTCATTGGGAGGAAAGTGAACACATTCTTAAGTAACACTTGCACGTTCCTGAGAACGTGTATGCATTCCTAGGAATGTGCACGCATTCCTTCTATGCCCAATTTTTAAGGGGTCACGAGTGCATTTTGTGCTCATTTTCATACCGTGACTCACAATTTTCCCAATTGAAGCAAGCATGGAGGAAGAATAGAGGAGGAGAAAAAATCGTATATTTCCACCGTGTCCATTGCAAGAAAGATATGGTTGATTTTTTTTTTATTTCCTCTCTTGGATTTGCAAAAAATACAAAAAAATTAGTCATGGGTTATGGATGTAAATCCCAATGACATTGAAAGCTTATTATCTAGGTTCACTACACATAATTAATACTTGAATTACTGTTTTCAGATTTCTGTGGTGAGTAGTTTCGAAGTTTTTTGTCGGATAATCCATGACAAAAATGACACCAACTGTGGATTATCCAGCAAAAAACTTCGATAATACTTGAATGTAAATCTCTCAACTGTTCATTAATATTGTGAAGTTTTTTTTCAAGTTCATTGTAAATATAACACATATCTTTTCTTTGTTTTACACAAAATTATGTTAATGATTTTGTTGGGATAAAATGAAATTGTTTTTTGTAATAACTTTTTCCTAAGTCCAATTATTAAATCTTCTTTTTAAATTGCAACATATATTATAAAATGGAACCTGGATAAAATATAAACCACCAACCAATAGACCAAGGCAAGGAAAAACCTAACCCACCACATCCACCCAACATAAACACCCAAATTGATGAGGGGTTGGAAACATTAAGAACACTTGAAAATCAATTAACGTGCACAATAGAACTAAGAAGAGAGCCCTTTTCCACTTCAATGGACATCATTGTGAGGTCCATTGCAAGTGCCCAAGGGAAATTGACTTCTATTTATGAATATAGGGAAAGAATGTTTGTGTATTACAACATTTGATTAGATAGAAAGAAAGTTGGAGACTTGGGTATATCAAAACAACAACTGATGTCTATTTTTATTGATCCGAGACTTGGGTATATCAAAACAACAACTGATGTCTATTTTTATTGATCCTTGATATAGAAAACAAACACCCCTGACCAAGAAATGAATTTTCATTAACTGGTGCATTCACCCAAAAATTAGTAAAAACTGGATGGATAAGTGCCTAGATTAACATGGAGGTGCTTTTAAATTTTTTGCGAAAATTATGGGATAAATTTATTTTGGGTCAGCATGTCAAATACTTCGACATTGGTGACTTCCATGGGGTGGGTTGAGGGTCCACACATGATCAAGATAATGCTAGGTGTGATCCCATGTTAGGTCCTCGTCCCCCCAATTGAAGGCCTGACCCCTGTTAGCACTCTGTAAATCTGTTCAACTGATAAAAAGACGACGAAGGTAATGTTTTCAACCAACTTTGAGACCTGAAACTAACCTTTCAGATATGGAGAGGGCTCTCTCAGAAATGGCACGATATCCATGCAGGATATGACTTTGGAAATAATGGCTAGATTTAACACCTATGATAAAATGGGTTCTGGTTATATTGGTGCATAAAAGCAAGACTTGGGCTATGGGGTCGATCTAAGAAAGAGATGGGACAAATGACTCAATGAATGGATTCAAGAGGATAACACTAGGTGAGAAACAACCTTCAATGTAAAACTGTAATGTGTGGCGGGAGAAACTACATGAAGTAACTCAAGAGCGTCGCTGTGGACGGATTCCGAGTTAGCTTGAGAGAAAAACATTTTGTCTAGGTGGCATGAACAAGGGGCGTTGTACAATGAATCCGTAGGTTCAATAATTCATTCTGAAATAGACAGAAAAAGATATGAAATAAAGATAACAGGAAAGCACGTATTCAAAGAGAGAAAGAACAATACATCCAACTATTAGAACTAGAATCTTTTCATCAAATCATAGGACCTTTGCATTAAATTCCAGTCAAAACTCAGATTACATACAATAGCTATCACCTACCCAATTTGAAAACCTACCTTGTTTACATGAAAATGATCCCCATATATAGAAATCTAATGTCACCCTTGTGTACTAGGGTTGGACTACTCCCTCCTAGAATCATGGATCTATTTTCTTTGAAAGAGAGCAATAACTTCAATAGATTCACTAAAAATAGGAAACCCAACCTTTCCAAATCATAATCGTAACCAAGATATTATTTACAATCATTGATAATGATCAACATTAGACCCTATGGTTGTGATAAGTCATCATTTTCACTGCTGGACACTCTGTCATCCCTGCATAGCAAGTCTACTATGCAACAATAACCTACAACAAAAACGCAGTGGAATGCACAACAAACTGGGAAAATAGGTGTTAAATATGGCATTGTATCTCACCGATAAAACAATGTTTTTATAAATCTACAGATTGTTTTTTAGGTAATATCGTTATAAATAAAAACCTCTCTCGATTTATTTAAATTCATCTCCATATGGCCTAAATATGTGTTGCAAAAACATGTCTCAGACAAGAAACCATGAAAGATGAAATATAGGGCTCAAATATTCCTTTGAATCTCCCAATACGTGACACAATTTTCAAATATGAGATATTTTTTTACTATTTAGTTTTTCCCTGACAAAAAAATCTCGAGGATTTTCAAAATTCCTCTCCAATTGGTCAGAAATTGATCTTGGAGTTGACCACTAAACCAGTCATTTTCGCAGTGTGACCTGTAGCCTGTGTGCAGGAAAATCCACTACACGATGACATCCACTGCATGATAGAATCCACTGCATGACAACATCCTTTGTGCGACAACATCCACTATGTGACAAAATCCATTGCGCGATGGTAATCCACTGCACGATAGAATCCACTACGTGATAGAAACTGTTGAGCGACGAAATCCACTGCGCGACGAAATCCACTGCGCAAAAGAATCCTTTGTGTGGTGAAGTGCTCTACGTAGTGCGTAGTAGATTTTGCAGCATGTAGTTGAAAATGGAAATGGAACAAGTAAATGATAAGCTTTCTTTTTAAACTAACCCTTGGAGATGTTAGATGATTCTAGTCATAAAAACAATATGGCTGTTACAATGCATGACTTTGAAAATTGTTTACAAACCTATAACCTTAGCTTATGAATGGTTCTAATAGATGGCTCCAACAGGGATTCTATCCTCCCTGTGATGTAGCAAAAAACAATAGACTAGGTTTCGATCCATTGGGTTGCACCCAAACTCAACTTTCCAACTATAACTTGTAACCTGCATCCGCTGAAAACCCAAAACTGTATATGCCCCAAACTGAAATATGAAACTAAGATGAAAATGAAAACTGCAGATTGTTGAAATAAATTCTCATAGTACCCAGATTATTCGCACTCCTACCTACCCTAAAACTACTGAAATGAATGATCAATCAAGTGATGCTAAAGTGCCAATGCAACCAATCAAGCAATTGTCTTCCCAATTTTTCTCCGCTCACATCTTTCTTAAGAAAGCAGACAAATGTATAATATGGTAGATGGAAACAAAAGTTGAATCCAAAACCTTAGCTTATGAATGAAACAAACTCCTCCTTCAATGAATACTGTAATAGGATGGCCACAGGATCTTAAAAACCATGAAAAAACATTTCTTCTTGATGAGAAAAAATATAAAGACAATCCTCTTTCATAAGTGTTTATTGTTCTTTCTCTATTTCTTCTGTTTTGAGAACATTTTCAAATGAA
>CBVK0102416208.1:930-16013 GCA_900067695.1 Picea abies | reverse complement strand
CTCCTCCCAAGGCTGGCCTGCATTCAAAGATAGACAAATAGAAAACTACAAGCATGCAATTCATATACAAATCAAGGTTAGACGTTAGAATATTAAAACATAAACCATTAGAAAAGCATTCAATACTCCATGATTTGGGACAGGAAAAGTACTTCTTTTATTGATAATTCAATGAATATACCTTTTACAACCAAAGTCGGCTACTGCTCCACGAACCTGGTCCGAGCTTCTCTTCACCAAGCTCCAAGTGCACCTTTGTATGGCTTCTCCTCACAACCTTTGGATCTCTTCTTGGGAAGTAAATGGGTTTCTGATGGAGGAAGAAGGGCAAATCGGGGAATTCTAAGGTAATCCTCACAAAAGGGTTGCAATTACTTGGGGCAAAGAGGGGATTTTAAACAGGAAGAGTTGCATTGTTCTTATGTCTAGATTTGGAATGAAACCCCAACACCTCATTTTATATGACAAAAAGATGGTTATTCAGTTGGGTGACGGGCTATAGGTGGTGGATTAGTTGGGAAACTACCCAATAGACCATAATCTCAATGAGTTCCTTGCAACTTTTTTTATTTTTTGCAACTTTTGCAAGTATACGCGGGTTGTAGTGGTGCATCATGCATACGTACGTGGGTTGTACTGGTGCATCATGCATACGTATGCGGGTTGTAGTGGTGCATCATGCGTACGTATGCAGGCTATAGTGATGCAGCAAGCATATGTATGCGGGCAATATTGGTGCAGGGCACGTACATCTTCAAAAAATGTGTTTTTTAGAAGAGCAACACAATGATGACTTGGCAAAAAATACAAGTAAGAGGGCCAAAGGCCAGGTATGCATATGTACAGAAATTTAGGGTTATAACACCTAGTAATTACTGGCATGATCAAACTACTTTTCTAAATTCTTATTTTGATCAAGATGTTAGTATTCGGTCATCATTACTAGATTATCAAGAAATGGAGGTTTTTGAAAGTCAACGTTCAGAAATTTTTTATGAGCATCATGTATATGATGAGTATCTAGACAGTGAGGATCATATTTATTTTTCAATATGCATTGAATCTCACAATAGTCCTCCTTTGTTTGATGACTATGATGAAAGTGATCTCGAAATTAGTAAGCAGCAAATTATAGCATTTTCTTCAGAAGGTGTTGTTCAACTGGAAACAAATCAGCAGCATCATAAAATCAATCAGTCTATGTATGACAGTGGTGAAGTAGACTCTTGGACAGACAATGAAGAAGATAAGGAAGATCTATTAAAGGAGCTAATTTTGTCCTCATCATCAACTGTCAAGCAACATATACAAGAAATCAATGAACCTAAATGTGATATTCTTGAGCCGGAAAAAGAAAAGACCAACAATGGAGCAAAGAAGCTTTTTCATTTTAAACTGTAGGAGGAGGTATGGACTGACTGCAAAAATTTTATATCTTTTCCTTTCTATGATCCAGTGGCAATTTATGTGGATTCAGAATGGGGCATTAAATTTTTTATCTTCAATTTCTTGAGGGTAGAATTTCAAAGCTGTAAGTACCTGCATCCAAGATATTTTTTTAAATTTGCAGTTTCTCCTATCATTTTTGTGCTCAAGGATGGAAGCATAATTCAATTTGTTAGTCAGATATTTGCTTGGCTGCTTTGGAAATTTTCTTATACTTGAGAAGATCAGAAAAACTAGTTAGAGTAGGTACTATAAATAAATAAGCTCATCTTTGAGCATTAGAGTGTGGTTGTGGTTTTCAGTATGTTTTCAATTTGTAGTCAGTATGCAATAAACATTTCATGACTCCATAGCCCAATGGAGACACTTTTGCAAAACCTTTTCAATTTAGAGTGTGGTTGTGGTTTTCAGTATGTTTTCAATTTGTAGTCAGTATGCAATAAACATTTCATGACTCCATAGCCCAATGGAGACACTTTTGCAAAACCTTTTCAATTGCATACAATAAGTAGTTTTAGTTTCAGAACAGGTATAGGTACAATGAAAGCGTTCAAAGTTTGACATGGTTGATTTCAAGTTGCCCAATGGATGAAGGCACATGGTCTATTGTTCTTGGAACTTTGCAAGAAATCACCATCCATACATGGAGCCTATGTTAGAACAGATATTGAAATTTCTAAACTTTAAGTCCCTCGCCAAAAAATGTTGTCAGTTGTGCTATATTTTAATCCTTATGTCATCTGGCATAATCTTTTCCATTGTAGCAAACCTCTAAACATTTTATCGAGAGTAATAAACAAATGAGCATGGGTCCAATATATGTTTATGGTTCTCTAATTTCCTGCTAGTATATCAGATTGATGGTCGTTTTAAGCATCAAAGGGAAATGCATGGAGACTGTTAAAGAGTGTTTAAGGAATATTGTTAGAGATGATAGCATTGTTGGGAAATTGAATCCAGCTAACATGAAGAAAAAATTCAACATCAGTGTCAGATGCTCGGGTTCTAAGGACTCATCATCCGACCATTCACATCATTTCTAGATCGACGCCAGTCGGATACTTCGGGTCTTCAAACATCCATGATGTTTAACCACACACTAATTTCCATCTTGGTCATCGTTCCAAGTATCGGGTTCCACTTCGGGAATTTTGAACACCGGATGAATTCAAATTGCCTCTCTTCATTTCACCCAAAGCGCGAAGGCCCGAAGTTAGGGTTCCATGGGTAAAAGTTCCTCTGTTTTATTTTTTTTTGTTACAAGTGTGATATCCCTGTATCGAAGTATTACAGTCCTCGGCACATCAACAAAGGGATCATTTAAATCTGTCAAGCATTTATGCCAAGTTTCAATGGATGGATTAGCTACCGAATGTTTTAGCAAAGGAATACAAGAAAACTCATATACAGGGGTTTTATTGATAAAATTTCACCTATTCAATCAAAAAATAAAGCTTCAGATCGCATTGGTCATATGGATACGGTTGAGGATTCTGATGACTATGAAACTCCAATTGCATTGTCTTCTACTATTTTCGATTCTATTAGAATTAGAACAGAGGAGATTAACCAAAATCAGATGGAAATGTGCACTGAAGGATGGCATAATGCAATTGAACAACAAGGACATTCTTTTTTCCAAGGCAATTGAAGGTTGGAGCTGGTGATTTTCTTATGACAATAGAATCAAGGAGTTCAAACGCTCACTTCAAGTGCTTACAAACATTTCTAACAAAGCGAGGATTCTTTTAACTAGAAGGAGCACGTTATTTGGGAAAAGTTAGAGCGGAAGGAAAGATGTCTCTTCAAGCAGTCAAGTCCATGCACATAAAGGAGGTCTTCAAGGAAAATATGATATTCTTACAAATAAAGGGCTCATGCATTGGAAAATTTATGAGGAGTTATATTTTGTCTTGCACGGTCTGAGGTTGATAGAAAGAGAGATTCTCATAAGCAAAAGTGTCGGGGTTTTCAAAAAGTCTATCAATCAAATTCAGTAGATAAAATATAATACCAGTTCGATGGCAGCAATAGTTATATTTAGATCCATCTTTCCAAGATAAGAAATCAAGGAAAAAGATCAACAAACGGTTCTATATTAAAGGGAAAATGGCAGAGCATTCAGAAATTAAGTAAAGGGATGATTTTTGAATCCTTTTAAATTAGTGGTGAATCAATTCCAATTTTTACTACAGATGTTCAACTAGCAAATTGAATATGATAAGTGGCATTTGACAGATGACAAAGAATTAGTCATCAGAGGCAGTTTTAAATTTCAGGAAAATAGTGATTATGTGGTAAACACATCCCCAATTTTCAGGCAGATAATTAGCAGCTAAAAGATACTGACCTTCATAATTCAGAATACTTGGAAGCTTGTTTTATAGTGATTGCAACCAAATTCATTTTAAGATCAAGCTTTTTCAGGCCAAAGACCAGCTAACCATGAGCTCAAAACTCCAACAATTCGAGATTTTTGCAATCATATTTATTTTAGTTTGATTTTGTTTCTAGCAAAAATAGGAACAGATAGAATTATGAAGTTTGTATTTTAAGTTATGTTGGCAACTAGAGGCAACAGGGGGGCCCGAGAGCCTTTTTGGGCTAGGTTTGTAATGTTATTTTCTTTCAGGAATATATAGGATAGAAGCAAAGAGATTCTAAACCTCATTATGTTAAATCTTGTATTTTCCTGTGTTTTGTTTCTCATATTCTCATTTATTATTTTTCTTCTATTCATTTATTCATCCAAGTTGTAGTAATTACAATTCAGTGAAATTTTTGTTGTAGTTAAATTTAAAGCATCTATTTGAGAGTAGTTTTTCCTCTGTTTGGCTATGAGCAAAAAAAGACCTGTTGTCTGATATTAATTCTTGATTACTGAAGGAAATCTAAATGAATTCATTGTCATTCTTCTACTGAAAGGAAGACCGGATTTGTCAGAATTGGATACCTGGCTTTTTGTTTCAGTTTTGTCTATCTCACATCTTCTATCCATCCTCATGGTTTTAAATGGATTTAGCAGGCGAGGTCATGCCTCTTTATTTCTGATTTGTAATGGTTGAAAGGCTCGTTCAAACCTAGATCTAGAAGCCTCAAATAGATCATCAATCAACCCATTATTGTTTTCTTCAAAATGTGCTAAGGCTTGGCTCTATTACAGCCTAGAGTCAACTCTTGCGACAACACAAGGGATGATCAATGACCCACAACAATCTCGCATCGTCAACATGCACGAGGGTTAACAACCCTTCGTGATGTGATACTTTTTTCTCCCACCATATGTGGTGCCCTCCCATTGGTTTCACATCACCAAGGAACGTTTTCAAAACTACCATGACACCATGCGATACCACTTACCACCTTGCTTCAATACCACTTGTGGTATCAGTCGTCGCTCTATCGGAAGCCCCATCACCATGTCATTGGCTGCCACTATTCCACCAACATACCACCATGGCCTCCACATCATGCTGACATCATGGTACAAAAAATTACCAAAATTTTCCAAATTCTCAAAATCTCCCAAATTTTCAAAAATGCCTATTTTTTGAATATTTTTCCAGGGCTACCACGAAACTATGTACTTAGATTTTCATGGCCAATTCTAGCCATGTGCAAGTCAATTCAACCTCTACACCTAAAATTTGGCACTTCCCATGTCGAATTCTAAATTAATTTCGTTGCACAAATTGAGGCTTTTTCCCAATTTCGCCATGGGTATCCTGCAAATCCCAAATTTGACCAATTACAAGCCGAAAAACACCCATTCAAAGGTTAAAATTGGGGATTTTAACCACTTGATCCCAATTTCCTCAAATTCCTCATGAATTTTCGGAATTTCACTGGAGTAATCTTAGCAAATAGTTTTTTGCAAACATCCTCTAAGCTTACATTCTGCAATTTTAGCTTTTGTGTGCTAATTCTATCCCATGCATGTTGAGTGTTTGAACCCGTGGCTCTGATACCATTTTGTAACATACCCAACCTCCAAGTTGAGTCCCATTGTTGTGGAAAAAATGACATCTTGATAATTATAAATTTTAAAATTCCCCATACATATAAAAGAACCAAGGGTAGCAAGCCCAAAATTAAACTTGCATCTAACAACATTTATAACACACTAATGCATCCAGTAAGAATACAACAAACACACACATAATTCAAATAAACCATTTGCACAAAAAAATAATCATATTAAAAATAACATAACACTTATATGTTAATAACTAATCAACGGGTTGCGTACGAAGGATGAACCTCCCATCCATAGGCATTGTTGTTCATCTCCTCTCAATAGTAGGCCACCCCCAAGATAAGGCTATGAGTCCACAAGAAGATCTATCCCTTTGGTTGTCCACTCTCCACACGCAACAACCCCAAACCCAAGTTCCAAACTCCAACAGCACTTCCAATCCACCAGCTCTCTTCCCCACAACCCAAGGAATGTACCCCCTTCACTGCTCATAGTCCCTCGGGTCACACCATTCATGTATTAGAGCTTCCAATGAACTTGGTTGGCCAATAATCTCTTATCTGGGGACTCCATGAACTCTCAGCTTCTCTAAGAATGCTCACAGCAACCTTCACAAGGCTCTTGAGCCATTTCCTCAATAGGAAATGCACTACACGCTTACAACTTGTTTTCATAGTCACACAAGCTTCTTTCTTAGCATAAAACACAGCCAAATTGTGACTACCTTCAAGCACAACATGGCTTGTTCTCTTCTCAGCACCCAACTCCCTTCTTACTGCCCAAAATCTACATATAAAAACTATCTTCATTCGCTATAAGAAATTCCTTTTTCCCAATCTAGTTGATTTCCCACTCTGCCCAATGTTTATAGTACTTCATCCCCAATATCCCCAATAACTATGGGATGTGACTTCTCACACCCACCCTCTTACATGAGTTTAATGATTGTCTTTGCGAACACTCAATGTCAAATAGAAGGTTTACAAAATGATAACAATTCAAGAAATGTGGGTTGGATTAATACCCATGAACAAATCCTCCCTTGGACCCCTCTCTCTTGTGGAATCATAGCCCCCCATCATTTTCATCTGTCTCATATCGCAGCCAGTGATTATCATTTTCATTCATCATTTAAATTTTCACAATATACAATATGGCCCTCGACCATATTAACCAATACGGGCTCTTTTCCCTAAACATATCAGCTCACCAGCCTAATTTACATTTATACAATTACATTATAATTTGTGGGGATCAAAATTGGGGGTGTTATATGCTAAGGTTTTTCAAATGGGGTAGCAAGCTAAGTGGGCTTGATTGTGGGGAAAACTCCATAGTTAAGCGTGCTTGAGCTAGAGGCATCTTGTGATGGGTGACCACCTAGGAAGTCTTGGTTATCGGGTGCAAGAAATAGAATAATTGATTATATGCGACTCATTTCGTTGGTTTCAATCCCACTTCTTCACCCCTGTGAGCATCACCTAATGTAATGAGTTCTAAGTGGACTATTCAAATCATGAGATCTATTGGTCAGTTGAAACTGATACTCATGGATATGGATCATATATTAATGACTTACTCTACGCATTTAATCCCTAAAATGATATCTAATATGTTGCATTATGGAATCCCCTCTATTCTTAAATAATAAGAGTGAAAGGATCTCTAACTAGATAGTTCATAAGGCACAATATTTGCCAAGGTTTTGTAAATTGGGTAGCAATTTAAGTGGACTTGATTGTGGGGAAAAATCCACAGTTAAGCGCGCTTGAGCCAGAGGCATCTTGGGATGGGTGACCACCTAGGAAGTCTTGGTTACTGGGTGCAAGCCTCGGAAGTGATGATTGATGTTATGTGATTCATTTCATTGGTTTCAATCCCACTTATTCACCCCTATGAGTATCACCCAATGAAATGAGTGCTAAGTGGACTATTCAAATTATGAGATCTATTGGTTAGTTATGACTAATACTCATGGATATGGGTCATATATTAATGACTTACTCTATGCAATTAATCCTTAAAATGATATCTAATAACTTTCATTGCGGAAGCCCATCTATGCTTAAATAATAAGAATGAAAGGAGCTCTAACTGGATAGTTCATAAGGAACAATACTTGTTAAGGATTTACAAATGGGGTAGCAAGATAAGTGGGCTTGATTGTGGGGGAAACTCCACAGTTAAGCACGCTTCAGCCAAAGGCATCTTGGGATGGGTGACCACCTGAGAAGTTTTGGTTACTAGGTGCAATCCGCAGAAGTGATGATTGATGTTATGCGATTCATTTCGTTGGTTTCAAACCCACTTCTTCACCCCTATGAACATCATCTGATGCAATGACTGTTAAGTGGCCTACTCAAATCATGAGATCTATTGGTCAGTTGTGATTAATACTCATGGATATGGGTCATAGATTAATTACTTACTCTATGCAGTTAATCCCTAAAATGATATTTATTACACTTTATTTCTATGTTTATAGATGGAACATGAACAAGTGGAACATCAAAAACAAGTCAATGAAGAAAACATTAGTTTAAATAACCAAAGTAGAATATTTCCTATAAGTGATGATTAAATGAGGCATACCTGCAGCTCGAGCGATGACAACAGTTCAAGTGATGAATGACAATCAATATAATTGAATGTTAATGCAAGTTGTATGTTTTGGAATATTTGTCTATGAAAATCACATATTTTGTTTAATGTACTTGTCATAATTTCCCAATTGCATGAGGACATGTTACCAATAAGTGTAACAATTACATATTCATTGCATTTTGATTCGTGTGGACCTTTACATTATCCCATTTTGTATGATGATGGGTCTCTTATTCATATATAATAAAATGGGTTTCTTATTTTATCACATTGTCGAATGTTGTAAAATGTTGCATTGTTGATTAATTAATATATGGATGATTTACATTGTTACAAATAACAGAGGTGTAAATCGTTGGATAATGCATTAATGCAATCATTATATCAAAATGTGATGACAAAAATATAAAAACAATATTATTATAAAAAATATTTGATTTTGAGATGATTAATAGAAAATTTGTAAAAAAAAACAATTCAATAAAATATATACATATTGGTGCACTGTATTCTTTTGAACTCACTAAACTATGTGTGCCATAAAATAGACAGTGGTGCATTTTTTATCAATATGCATCGGTGCTAACAATTGTGAAAAAACTCAATCTTGGAGGGCATACAGTAATAAGTTGTGTTTGGGTCCTAGGAAATATGACAAATAATGAGGTTGAGGTTTACGCTCTCCTTAAAGGCATCAGTTTGGCCCTCTCATCTGGCATAAGAAATATTATCATGTGCAGAGATTCCATGCAGAGAATAAATGCTATCCTCAAGAAATGTGACACTTACTCCTTTTATCACATAAAAAGAGATCTCAACTTCGACACTAAACATGAGGCCAAAGAAGGAGCTCTCCTCATACAAGGAGTAATAAAGGTAAATGGGAGCACAATGCTCCATCGCATCCCTTGATTTCTATGAAGCGGACTACACCAAGGAGTTATGAACGACATCCCTGGAAATGAATTGCTCCATGTTATACCCAATTTTTAGGACACCACCACATCTCTATCATTCACTCTTGTGTGTGTGGAATATTTCATCTAATCCCTGTTGTGATGGATACGTAATCAAGGAATTTGTGGGAGGTTTGTTTCTCTACTCAGATTCAAGTTGAAGGACACCTCCTTCTACATTCAGGCTATTCTGGGTTTCACTTTCTTTCCTTTGATGACCTAATTTCTCCTCATAGCAACCTCTTGAATATGTTATTTTTTCTGCAATTTGATTTTAGAATTAGCTTTGGTTTTCTTTGATTTGGGTTTGTACCTAGTCGCCAAGATTTTGGTGGGTGCTCAGGTTCAACCTGTAACGTCACAAACTTCTCAGTCGCCATTTACATTCACCATGTTGTAGCATACTCCTTTAATTGGAAATAGTCTCCCTCTTTGGCTCACAGTACCATCCCACCTCCTTTTTTTAGTCACACTCTAATCATCTTTCTGCCTCTGGGGTTTAATAACATCCTTGTGAGTATCCAATCTGAAATTATCCATTTCGCCTGGGTTATTGAATGGTTTTTGAACCCCCCTAGTTTCCATTTTCCACTCAAGTCTCTTGGAAATTTCAAGGGGACTCTAGACTCTTGAGATTCCACCATTTTATCCTTTTTCAAAATGCACCAATGCTTCGTTATGATTATTGATACCTGAATGAATTCTTGGTGCTAAGAGCCATAAACCATAGACCCAAAATCTTGTCCCTACTCTCTATGGTGAATCTTTTGTTATATCTTTGGGTTTTTCAACTTATCTTAGTATAAAATCCTATAGAATTCATATTGTGAAAAAAAACTGACTCTGGCTCGAAAAATTTTGGATTCCAACCCTGCAAGAAAGAATTTCTATACAGGCACAGGTTGTTAAAGACTAATTTCTAGTTCAAGTGCAGTTGGCCTATTTTCTCCCCTCATCAGAGTTTTTTTAATGGCATGGACCCTTCATGGATCAATATTAAGCACATTCTACATGGGCATGAAGACATGCAGAAGGCAACATGTTGAATTACACTCAATTGTTTAGAACAATAGCCAATCAAGAACAAACAAACATGTCTCTGCTTAATAAAATCGAGATATTAGAACAAGAGAAAGTGAAAGAAAGACAACTCTACATGGATTTGAAGAAAATAGTGAGGATACTTTCACATCGTGTGGATGCTTTGGAACAAGGAAGCCATCAGTTTAGAGGCCCAATATTGCCACCACAGTCAAACTCAAGATCAATCAATCCATTCAATTCAAAAATATGAGCAAAAAAACTGGAACAAATTCAAGAAAACCAAGAACTCGTTCCAATGGATATCAAGGATGATGAATCCAATCATGAGGAAAATTTGGAAACTCTCGACAATGAATCAACAATTTGAATTATGCATGTTTGATGTACATTTTTGCTTGGCCAATATTGAAAAGTTTATAGTAACAAAATTGCTAGATTGTATAAGGAGATACATAGTCTTTTTTATGATAAAACAGGAGTAGAGGAGTCAATCAACTTTGATCCCAATTTTGTAATCTTTAAATGTTGTTTCACTTAGGCGCAACACCTATTATATAATAAACATCTACAGTCTCTTTAAAAAAAAAAATTGTGAAAAAACATCATTACTTTAAGCGACAAGTGTACGATTGATTATATTTATTACTTTAAGCAACATAACATACGACTAATCACACTGATGTTTTACATATAATATATGCACATGTTCTTTATATATAATATTTGCATCGGTGCTTTATATAAAATATATGCAACGGTGCTTTATATATACTGCATGCATCGGTGCTTTAATTATCATATACACATCGGTGCTTAGTAACAAAAAATGGCTCCAACATATCACCTCAGTTTATGGAAATTTCATTATCCTTTCATGCACGTAGTAGTACAAGCACTGGTGCGACCATCTATAATAGCACCAAGGCATAATATTTATATGAACACCATTTCTGCATAAAAAAACCACATGCACCAGTGCATATAGTAATAATAAATCACCGGTGTTTGATATAATATAAAATACGGTACCGGTGCATAATAATTTTAAGAGCACCGGTTCTTTGTGATTATGTGTGTGCACCAGTGCATGTTACTTAAAAATATATCGGTGCATGTTTCTTAAGAACGCATCGATGCACGTGAATTAAAGTGCACAAATACATTTGTTACCAACAAAGCACTGATAAAAAAACCTCCACTACAACCTCTGCCCGCCCAATTTTTTTTATGTATACGGAACATCCGTTAAAACCTCTGCTTCGAATAGCAGAGGTTTTTTTGAAAAAATTTACAAATATTGTAATACTAAAAACCTTTTCTACAAGGTGTTCTCCTTGTAGTCGAAGAGGGAAAGGAGGGGGGCAGAAAAATAGGAAGAGGGAGCGGAGTAGGGGGGAGGAAGAGGGAAAGAGGAAGTAAGAGAGAGAAAGAATGATGAGAAAAGGAGAGGAAGAGAGGAAGAGGAGGTAGAAGAGGAAGAGTGTTGGTTAACTCTCTCTTTCTATTTGACCCAGTGTTCATGTCTGTTCAGGTTTCCAACATAGCCTCTAAAACTATCGACCCTCCTGGTAAACCAGAAGGAAACACAACACACAAAATGCGTTGTGCAATATCACTTGAGATAGCTTTAATGGGTGGATTTAATACTCATGTGTTTAGAGCCTAATATTGAGTGCAAGATATGAGAACTGTATATTGAACCATTATTATAACTTGTAAACACAATATACTATCATTTACAAATAAACAGAAAATATAGAAACTCATTCATTAAACATAACCATAACTACTGAAGACAATAGAGATATTCATGCATTTGTCACATAACACAGATATTACCCTGGTTCACCCCCTCCTAGGATACGTCCACAAAGATTTGGCTCTCAGCTCTTTTATTATAGTATTTCTGCATCTACAGCATCACGTGCTTTACAATCCCTCACAATTGGGTAAGATCTATATGAGGCGGACTAGATCGCACCAGGGTCCTCATCATGTGATCTAACCCTCAAGATCTACCCTCCTTCGTCTTCTCTATCTCAATAGATTATACAAAATAGATCATACAGCAAAATATTCCATATCGCAACAATTCATGGATAACTAGCTAAACTCGATAATACTATGAACCGAACCGAACGATACCTAAGTATATGTCCGGCCCCTCTATGATACCTAAGTATATATATTTATACCTTTCTTGGCTCTTCATCCTTTACAATACATTACCAAAACACTAACCCTACCATCGTTAGGTCTTTCCTACATGCGTGTGTGTTGTTCTTCCTTCCAGCTGTCACTTTCCTCGTGCATGCTTTCTTTCCCAAAATCGCCTTGCTTTTTCCTTCCAGCTGTCACTTTCCTCGTGCATGCTTTCTTTCCCAAAATCGCCCTACTTTTCTGCTTTGGCCTGCCTCCAACAAGCCCCTAACACTGAAATGTGGCTCATCCCGAGCCACCTATCCTTTGTGTGCTTCTTCAATCTCCTTGGTGATTGCCTGGAAATTTTCCTTGAGCTATGTTGCATGTGTTTGTACCTACGCAGTCTTCTCCTTGAGTGTGTCCACTATGCGGTATGCAATTTCATCACTGATCAGTTATGTGCACTCTACCTGGGTCTGTGTTATCTATGCCTTGGCTTCCTCTACATGTGCCATGACTTCTTCTACCCACTCTTGCAAAGGTTCCATTTGAGCATGTCACTCTTGTTTCTGTGTTTGGGCAGTGGTGAGTTATGCATGCAGTTTCTTCATGTCCTGCGCCCCTTTTACGTGCACTGTGATGGCCATTGTCTTTTTCCTTTGCTTGAGGTCTTGGATTTTTGCATTGATCCTTTCTTATTCCTTGTCCCACCTTTGGACCTGTTGATCCTCATCTAAGTTTATCCTGAGTTGTGTTGCTTTATCAAACAAGTTGGTTGTTGTGCTGACCTGTTGTTCTATCTCCTTCATATGTGTTACTGCTTCCTGCTTCCTTTGCTCCTTCACTACTGATGGAGTAGTGGTTCTGAGTTTTTCTTAGAGATTCTCGATCTCCTTCTAGTATTGATCAATTTCCTACGCAATTTGATCAATCTGTTATGTTGTTGTGATTTCATCCCCCTGTGCAGCCTTTGGAATCTTCTCGTAAGTTCCTGCCACTTTCTGCTCCAATCCCTTCACTACTGATGGAGTAGTGGTTCTGAGTTTTTCTTAGAGATTCTCGATCTCCTTCTAGTATTGATCAATTTCCTACGCAATTTGATCAATCTGTTATGTTGTTGTGATTTCATCCCCCTGTGCAGCCTTTGGAATCTTCTCGTAAGTTCCTGCCACTTTCTGCTCCAATCCTTTCATGTGCTCCTTTTCCTCTTGGGTCTCGAACGTAGCCTTCTCATAGACTATTTCCAGTGCATCCCACTTCTATGTTGCCTATTGCAATTCGACTAAGTATGAACGTGATCGATATTTTACCTCATGGTTCACACTAACCTGCAACTTGTGTAGAGCCCTGGATGGTATTCATGGAAATACCAGTTGGATTTGGCTTAAGTCTTTGAGGGGTGTCTACCCCACGATCTCGTCCATGCGCAACATACTGGTTGTGATGTGGAATGTTGTGTTCGGATGTAGTATTTTATGGACTAAATATTGCTCTACTTCTTCCAATATTTCCTCTGTCTGCGGTGTTGATGACCCTGTGCCCCTTTTGCTACATGATATTTGTACTTCCCTGATTTTCTTGTGGAACTGTCACATGTCTACCATCTCCTCTTGAATCTTGTTCTTGTGCTGTGTAGAATTGTCAAAAACCTCAGCTAGACAATCATAGACCATTCGGGCTATCATTTCTCCATCGTCGTGCGTGATCATATACTCTGGAAGTGTTCTTTGTGCCTTCATTTTCTTGCACGTGCCTCTTGTCTTTGTGGATGGCCTCTTATTCCCCCTTGGTTCATATGAGATTGGGTGATCATATACTCTGGAAGTGTTCTTTGTGCCTTCATTTTCTTGCACGTGCCTCTTGTCTTTGTGGATGGCCTCTTATTCCCCCTTGGTTCATATGAGATTGGATTTGGTGCGATCCCTTGCACTACCTTAGCCTGTTTCTGCTGCTCTTTGGATGCTTGCGTATTATCCTTCTTCCCCTTTTGGGTCCCTATCTTCATTGCCCCTTCGTTTGTATGTGTTGTTTTTGTCTAGCCCATCCTTAGTTTCTTGGGCACTTGGACTTCCTTAGGCTGCATTTCTCCCTGCCCTGCCTCTTCTTTTGCTGTCCTTTCCGACATGTCTTGGTAAGGACTAGAATCTTCCACTCATCCTCCCAGTCTTTGATCACCATGTTGATTTCTCCCTCTATGATACAGTAGCGCATATGTGGCCACTTCTTATCAGGATCCTTCTATGCCTATATCCACATTGTATGTTGTGTGGCCTTGAAGTTGGTGATATCCCTATACCACGCGATGGCCTGTGATGTGATCCTACACATGTTGGAGATGGCTCCCCTCAGGTCACGTAGGTATCCTTCAAATATGGATCCATTCATCCTTTTGTGCCTAGCATACGATGTAGCTCTCAACAATAAGTATCTTTCTCCCTCGTTAAGTTTGGGTGTGGTAACGAAAGTTACATACCTTGGTTCTCTCCAGCCCATAAATTTTATTAGCATGATTAACCATGAATAGTAAAACTATGTTCCTAGATCTGGTGCATCCTTGCAGTCGTCCAGGAACAAGTTCAAGAGATACGGTTCCCATCTCACTGTGGTGCCCTCGGCGCATTGAGATGCAACCGTGACAACCCCAGCTGGAACTTCCTCTCTACGGCATTTTCTTAGCAGCTTACAGGCTAAGATTTTTGCACCCATCTATGTTGCAACATCATTAATCCTCTTGATAATGATCCCTCATGTTCCCCTGTCAGTACCATACTTCTTCTTCATATCTTCTGATAGTGCTTTCTCCCTGGCTTTGTTGTCAAGAAATTGTGCAGGATCCATGCCCCGGGATGGAAACCCTGTTGAGATGAGCTTGTCCAACCATATGTCCCCGCCATATCTGACTGCTAAAAGTTGTT
>CBVK0102416145.1:0-10588 GCA_900067695.1 Picea abies | reverse complement strand
ATTACCTACATAAATTATCTCAATAAAAACAAACTTATTTATTTTGTATTGCTCTTGTATTTATATATTTCCATCTGCAATACCAAATCAACAAAGGAATATTGATAATATACCGAGTTCTGTGGGACCTAGGGTTGTGAACTGGTACATTGTCACAAAAGGAAAGAATGAGGAAGAAAAGAGGTTGAATGCAACCTATATAATCAATGTGGCAAGGAAGCTTGGATGCTTAATTTTAATTCTACTTGAAGACATTGTTGAGGTCAATCCTAAAATGATACTTATATTGATTGCAAACATTATGCTTTGGAGTCTTACAAAACAAACCAGTGAAGATGCAGGGATTTCAGAAAGTGAAAATGGAAGTGTTATTAACAGTTTCTCAAACATTGTTATTGATGACAGTGCTTCAGAGGCTTCTTTACCACTTGATAATGGGTTCATCCATGTATATTCTGGTTCATAGTATAGTCCTAGAGAGTTTTCAATCTCTCAGAAGACATCCTCCAACCAAAAAACTAGAGGTAGGATAAGGAGTCTAACCCAAGTCAAGACAACATCAATTCTTTTAGTTTTCATATTAAAAGTTGGAGTCTAATGTTTTAACATGAGGGGGCTCACCCCATGTTTCCACAAGGATTTCAACACATGCTTGTTTTCAACTATTGATCGAAATATGAGCACCAGCTAGCCTGAAGACAACACCATCAAAGTCATACAAAACCCTAAAAGGGTTTCCATGATAGAAGTTAACTATTCCTTGATCACCTTATCTCCCAATTGACATCCATGGAAGCGGTTGACCAATTCCATCTCCACCATTTTCACAACTTCATCCAATCTCACCCCTTCACCTAAAATGAAATTCAAAGGGTGTTTGTGTTTCTTACTACACTTCTTATTTTTTTGAGCCCTTCATAAACTACCACCACCTTCCAAACTCAAGGATGCTTCCTTTCTTACAAGTGAGTACAACAAGATTAAAAGTGATGGGTTTGGATTTACAACATTTTCACCTCTCAAAACTCCACTCATTAGCTCTAGTCCCAACAAAGAACCCACAAGTCCTCTCCCACCTAGTTTCAAAGACTCATAAACAAGGATATCAAAGGTGAACCCACAAATCAAATCTATATCATGGTCTAAACCAACGATTTTATTTCCAAACTCTGAAACTTTTGTAACATAAGCTTATGGACAATTTGTGTAGAATGGAGACGCACTAGAACAAAACAATCCCAAATTTGAGGTATGACATTCAACCCTAGGGTTAGTATGAATGAGAACTCATGTGGGACTTATCAATGACGTATAATGAAGTACTTCCAACTAAATCTACAACCAATGTAATGACATTAAATACTGGATCACATACCCATGATGTAGATATTCCATTATGCCACTCATAAAATCCATTTTCTAGAGGTTTTTTGACACTCACATTAATACTTTTGGCCATTTTGGCCAAATTTTGTATAGTATCTTTAGCTAAGGAGAGGGACCCAAAGGAGACCCTGTATGTGATGACACTTTCAACCTAATAGGGCGCAATTTTACACACGAGTTAGACTATATAGACTAACCTACGAATGGATCCACATCTTCCCTCCACCAAGTGGTCAAGCCATGAACCAATAATCACCAGATATATAAACAATAGAGTGAAATATTTTCAAACTAATATTTAGAATTATAGAATTTATAATTGAGGCTTTTCCAACCATGTAAGGACATTGTACTTAACACTTAAGGACATAATTGTGATAATTAGGTTACCCATCTAATCTGAATTTTGCAAAGACCTGCAATGATCTTGTGCAAGATAAAAAATATGTCAACTACTCCTTATTTGATAATATATTATACCAATTTGGACACTTATACATTCCCCTTGGTATATAACACAATCAAGTGAATTGGGAGGCACATTACTCTAAGTTGACATGTCACTTTGGTGTCAACAAGACACTTCTTTAGAAACACTTATATTAACTAAACTAGTCGATTGAAACATTGAGGTGCATATCAAATCCTGCATTCCATGTAACAATGCCAAGCCTACGAATCATAAACTTGGTAGGTAAACACTTCTATTGGTTCCAACAAATCCTTGGGAGTGTATGAACATGGATTTCTTCTGAAGTCTCCTTATGATGAATCACCAAAATTTGGTGTTTGTTGATGTGGATCACTTTAAAAAAAAAAACATCATGGTTGCATGAAAGAAGGATATTGGTGCACGTGATACTACCAAATTATTCTTCAGTCATATGTGGATTATACAATGGTTCCAACAACCATTGTGTCTAATTATGACCTAAGGTTTGCTAACAATTTAACTTTATGGGAAATGTTAGACACATAGTTGCACCAATCAATATAATTTCATTTGGAGATAAATGAGTATCCATAATTTGAAGTTCACACTTGTGGATATTTTGTGCATCTACAATAGTGCATACCCATGCACATTGGATGAGAATATTCCTTGCAAACAACACACCTACATAATATGTCTTCATCATTCTATTGGGCATTGTCGATCGAATCATTGTTTCTCAGGTTCTAGCAAAAAACACCCCTAAACATTACATTTCTTACATTAGTGACTCCTTGGTCCCCCAACACAAGTAAAATAAATACACAAGGAAAATAAAATGAATGTCATATTCAACAAGTGCATTCATAAATTAATTATATCTCAACACATCAATAACTCAAGTACAAGGAGTGTCATTATGTGCATTGTGGCCATCATTACTTTTAGATTGGTGATAAGGTATGGATATAGCTTAAGAAGGAATCCTTCAAGGGGCATCTATACAGCATTCAATGCACTAAATTAGCTACACACATCAAATTCCAACCCTGCATGCATGATTTTCACAGTTTATGAACATGCCCACAACCAAGAATGCCAAGAGTCATAGGAATATATATAGCCACCCAAGATCATTATGGAAATCCAAGCCAACCATTTTTCTATTCAATTATTGGTGTATTTTCATAGATACTTGTATACACTCTTTGTAACCTCTTATATCTTTTACTCACCTAGTGAACTATATTTTGTCTCACAATTCTCCTTAGAAATTTGGCATTTACGATTTCTCAATCTCTCAATCCTGGTTGGTTGTTCTATCATGTAATTTACTTTTTTTTATGATTAATGGAAGATATTTATGTCATATCTCTATCTCAACTGTAAATGTGTATGCAATATGATATTACATGGATCAACCGACGTCTGTTATGTTAATATTCATAATAACTTCTTTACATCCATGGAAAAATGAGAGGCTTCTTTATTAGAATTATTAAGTCAGTTTTTATAAAATAAATCAACCCACATCTGTTATGTTTTATTGAGTAGAGCTTCAACACAAAATGGGACTATTTTTTGTATTTCCACACACAGATCTTCACTTTCAGGGATAGATTTGTGTGTTCTTTTAGAGAAATATTTTTGTGTTCTTTCAGGAATAGATCATGCATTATTACTACTCAAAAATAATTTCAAGTATCAAACATACTTGATATTTTAAAGGCGAAACATAGAGATGATTCTAGGTTCTACACAGTGCAAGGTCGATGAGAATGCAAAAAAAGAAGAAGGCTCGTCTAGAGGAAACAAAATTGTCCTATAGATTTAAGTGAGTGCACTAATTCTCAGCAAGAGAGTGTGAGCGAGATAACTTAAGAGTTCACTGTGAATGTAGTAGACTGAGTGGAAACACACAAAAACCTACAACTTTTAGTTCAATTTACAAGCACAAAAACCTACAACTTCTAGTTCAATTTACAAGCACAAAAACTAGTCAAACAAGAAGAAATGAGATATAATAGATTCCTTTGCAAGAAGAAATGGCATACACATGTTCAAACAAGAAAAAATGATATCAATAGAGCCTCTTACCTCACTTGAATCACTGGAATTATATTGATTCCATGCATAAACTATAGGATTAATAGAGGAAACCAACTATGAAACCATCTCAGTGAGATCATGTATGCAACTCATTACATGTTGGTACCCAACACTTGAGTTGACATCATTTTTAGTGGCTCTTACTGGGCTACTTTCAACTCCAACTGAAGGATGCAAAATATATGTTGACGCTCTAGATTTTCACTTTATCTCACTATCATATTTACAAGACTCTAATGCTGCCATATACTGGACAATATCTTCTTTCCCTAGTTCTCTGTTAGTATTTTCCACGTAAAAGACAATGTCAAGTTTCAACATAGTCAGTTCAATAAAAATAAGTCAGTTCAATAAAAATAAATAAATAAATAACAATGTAAATTCAACCAAAAAGCAACACTTACTTTCAATTTGTCTCTTTTGGCCTGCAACCTGCCTCAACCAAATGTATATGGAGCCCTCACATTATCTCTTTCTTTCATGCCTATGTTCCTCTTTGTCAAATATTCTTCAGAACACATAGTTTCCTTCAATGCTTCCCATTATTTTGGACATAGAGTGGAGTCTATCCTATCTTTTCCTTCAATGATTAATTTTTTGCAATTGTATCTATAGTTGTTCACCAGAAGCCTCATCTTAGACTTGTAATATTTTCTAGAGATTTGTCCACCAACAGTCTCAAAATAATTTTCCATTTTTTGTATAACATTTTCCACACTTTGTGGATCTTGATCTGCAAAATTTGATTTGGTAATATCCAAATGGGCCCTACATCTTGTTCCCAACTTTTTATCCCTTGGTTATGGAAGAAATCAAAGATTAAGAAAAGAAGGCGAAGTATGAACTATGCGGAAGGCACAGTGATTGATATTGGGTCGAAGTGGTCAAAGAAGCAAAAAAGAAGGAGCGAAGTAAGGAAAGTGAGCCATTGAACAAGAATATCAAGGAAGATAGATCAACAAAGAAGATGGATCATGGACAACTCATCAAGTGGAAAATCCACCAATGGATGCTTTGGAGCACCTCGTAGGAAAGAAGGGAAGATAGGCTGGCAAAGCCCTGAAACTGTCTCTTATACACATCTCTGAGCGGGCTGGCAATAGCCAAGCAGAGAGATATTTCTTTAAGGGGCCTAGAGGAAAATTTTTATACTTTTTGAAGCTGAAGATAAAGATGTTATTGCATGAGAAGAAAATCTTGAAGATACAATAATTAGTTGGATTGAAAAGATAATGTTCAAGAACTCAGATAAAGACAATGACACAGAGGTTGGACATATGCTCAGTGGGAGAACCTTCAGAGAGGTTCCTCTGGTGAACTTGTTTGAGCATAGTCACAAGACACTAGTATAGAAAGAAGGGTTCTACAGTGGAGAAGAAGAAGA
Organism: Picea abies; assembly: GCA_900067695.1. Classification (NCBI taxonomy): domain Eukaryota; kingdom Viridiplantae; phylum Streptophyta; class Pinopsida; order Pinales; family Pinaceae; genus Picea; species Picea abies. The sequence continues at coordinate 5,276 of CBVK0102416145.1, read as the reverse complement.
GTTATTGAACAAGGAATATTCAGAGTCCACTAGGGCAGAGGAGAGGAATACTGAAGAACCTCGCTGAGAAGAATCAGAAACTTCAGGGGCCGCACCTACCGTCGAAGTAAGTACTACTCCTCCTGTTGTTTTAGAAGCATTAAGTAACCGGAGTAGCCAGAGTTATCAAATCACTCAGAGCACTGTTAACATCATTTTAGTGCATACTCAGTCAAGAAACCTAGGAAGACCTATGGAAGATGAAATTAGGCTACCTATCTTTAGAGTAGATGGATCTGAAGATCCTGATCAACACTGGTTTTTATACGAAGTTGTATGGAGTATTAAGAAAGTTAATGACGAAACTGTTAAGAGAGATCAGTTTAGTACTACCTTGAGAGACCGTGCACTGAGTTGGTGTATGAAGTTTGTTAAAGGAACTATACAGCCTAAACTACTAAATGATATCAAGACTGCGTTGAGTGCAAAATTCAAGAAACACAATTCAGAGTCACAATGCATTACAAAACTAAAATAAATCAAGCAGAGAGTAGTTGAACCTATTTGGGAGTTTGATCAGAGGTTTAAGACCTTGACAGACCATTTGAGTTTTCATATTCCAGATGAGCAAAATAAGGAATGGTTCATTGCTACCCTCTTAACACACATCAAAGTTCCTTTGATGCAACATAAGGTCGCTTCGTAGGATGATGCACTGGAGATCACCATGAAATTAGAATCAGCCCCTATGGGAGAATCTTGTTCAAGTATGAGTCAAATTTTGAGTCAGCTAACTAGCTTATCTCTGCAGGTCGGAGATATGAAGAAAGAAAATGGAAAAGATAAAAGAGAATACATCTAGTGTATCAGATGTAAGTCAGAGGGCCATGACAAGGAGCAATGTCCCCTATTTAATGAGTACTTGGCCTTTGGATCTCTGATCCCTTTGAAGTAGGTTACTCTACCCTGGTGCGAGGTATGTAAAAATGAACATTGCACCGGTGAATGTTATTACATGCAGAAATATGTTCAGGCACCTACCAACATTTACTGCACATTCTGTAAATTTGTGGGGCATGACAAGAAGGACTGTAGGTCTTATGACCTATTGCATGAAAGGTCGAGAGATACATATAGGATTCAAGGAGAGGGGCAACAAGAGGGAAATGCTACATAGTTTAATTCTCCAGGAAGAGGAAACTTCAACCCTAGTGGTGGATTCAGAGGAAGAGGATGAGGAGGAGGCATGGGTCGAGGTCGAGGTCAGATCATTTGTTATAATTGTGCCTAACCAGGTCACTTGGAAAGGGACTGTTAGAACCCTTGTACCACTTTCAGCTACTGCAACTCATTTGAACATGTTATTGAAGATTTTCCAGTACTGCTAGCGAAACCTCATGAGAGATGAGGAGGAAACCAACAAGTGCAACTGATATCAGCAGAACCTCATGGAGAGGATCCTAGAGTTGTTGTTATCACTAGAGGAGGCCCTGTTATAGGAGAAGACAGGGTGACTCTAGGAAATACTACAAAAGAATCAAGGATTAGAAGAGCTACAGAGAAGACACAGTTGTTTGATCCAAGGAAGTAAAAATAGACGTTTGAAGAGGCAAGAAGAGAATTTGGAGGAGAATAGGCTTCTTCATCTAAGGCATAGCCAGAAGTGAAAGAATGTGGAATAACTTTGGCATTTGATTAGTCTGCCTCACCCGGAGAAGGAAAAGAGGTAAGCAAGCTTATGGAATTCTTATGTACTTGCACTAATTTGATTAAGGATGAAAGATTTGTGCAAGAACTACAACACTTGATCAGATAGTATGAGATAGGAAGGGTAGATCCTCTGCTGAATAAAGCAGTACATCAAGTATCTAGAAAGTGAAAGAAAAACAAGGAACTACATCTTAATTCTCAAATTGGAGACTATGACATAGATTATGTGGTCTTCGACTTGGGATCAGGAGTCAATGTTATGATGAAGCAGACTTGGGAGTTGATGGGGAAACCCGGATTAATTTACTCTCCTTTCAGGCTCAGGATGGCTAATCAGCAAACAATAAGCCCCTTTGGAAGACTAGAGCATGTCCCTATGGACATCGACAGGGTAAGGACGTTTGCAGACTTCAAAGTGATTGAGACAGTTGATGATAGCTATCCTTATCCTGCATTGTTGGGCATTGATTGGGCTTTCAACAATTCACCTCTTGTTGACCTAAAGAAAAGAAGAATGACATTTGAAGGTGATGGCCTTAGGGTCATTGCACCTCTTGATCTCGATGAAGGTCGCAGATACACATAACCCATGAGAGAAGAAGACCGCGCCTACGAGATAGAGAATATATATAAATTAACAGCAAGACAATAGGATTACATAAACCCTAAAATAGATGGGAATTTAACCTGGCAAAGTGACAATGCATGCTCATCATATTCAGAAGAAGCACTAGAGAATTGGCAGAACAAAATGTGCGAAGTTTCTGCGCTGAGGTGTGCTAGATTGACCAAAGAAGTTCACTGGATTGGCATAGAAGTAAGTAATCTACCCACATTTGATGGTTTAAATCATTCATAAACTTTCTTATTGGAATTTGAAGAAATTGTAGTAGTACAACAGAGATTGTAGTCACTGGATGAAGCCTTGAAAGTAACGCCATCAATATGGTGGGGGAAACACAAGAAGAACATTGTGGAGTGGGTGCAATGTCACACTTTGATGATAGTGCGCTTTTCAAATCAAGACGAAGGGTGAGAAGTTTGATACACAGGTCAAATATGTCCGAAGGACCATGTGCGAAGTTGTGAGGAGGCCTGGATCAACATTCTTCAAGATTGGTGGGTGCATAAATTCATTAACACTTTGGAAACAACGCCTATTAATTGGTATATTCAAGAAGAATTGTGCCAATCTACTTTAGATTGGTACAGTATGACTTATAACTTTGTAGCTACATTTTTATTTGAAAGTTAGTACCCCACAGTAGATCAATATTTACAAGTTGTAAAATAGAAAGTCTTTGAGGAGGCACCTAACCTCTCTTTGGAGCAAGAAGAAGATGAATGGACTGCACCTCTTCAACAATTGCAAGGTTGTTACAATATCAATGTTGATGAATACAATGATCCTAGGAATGTGAACATCTCAGAAACTGAAGGACAGAGAGACATAGAAGGACCAAGAGTCGAACTACCTTTCATTGGACAGCCAATTAAAATCAAGAAAGTTAACATTGGAACAGAGCAAGCACCTAAGCTCACAAACGTTGGATATTATTGGGATGATGCCACCATCGATAAGATCACCAATATATTGCATGGATATCAGGACTTGTTTCCAACCAATTTTATTGACATGAAGGGCATTAAATGGCCCATGGGAGAAATGAATATCCCCTTGAAACTAGATGTAAGACCAGTCAAAAAGAGACCCTACAGATTGAGTCCCAAATATAAATAGAAAGTCAATATTGAATTAGACAGAATGTTGGAAGCAGGAATCATAGAACTTGTTGAAGAGTCAGAATGGATTAGCCCTATGGTGGTCCAAGATAAGAAGACAAGAGAGATCAAAACTGTGTAGACTTGAGGAAACTGAATGATGCATGTTTACATGATCCATTCCCTACACCATTTACTGACGAAGTGTTAGATAATGTGGGAGGACATGAAGTTTACTCTTTCATAGATGGATTTCCAGGTTATCACCAGATCATGATTGCCAAGGAAGATCGCCATAAGACCACATTTGCAACAAAATGGGGTTCCTTCCATCACATAGTGATGCCTTTCGGATTAAATAATGCACCAACCATATTTTCTAGGGTCGTGGTTGAAGCATTCAAGGAATTTTTACATAAATTTTTGGAAGCATATTTTGATGATTGGACCATTTTTATATTATTGAAAAATCATATTGAATGTTTAAGACTAATGTTGGATAAGTGCAGGAAATGCCATATTTCTTTGAACTTGAAGAATTGTATCTTATTTTCACCCTTTGGAGTGTTGTTAGGCCATATTGTGTGTAAGAAGGGGTTGCTGGTAGATCCTTCCAAGATTGCCATCATTGTTGATCTACCTCCTCCTACTTTAGTTAGGCAGTTGTGCACTGCATTGGGGCATATTGGATACTACAAAAAATTTATCAAGGGCTATGCACAGATAACAACACCCATGGAAAATATTTTAAATAAAGATTGTTAGTTTCAATGGTTTGAGCAATGTCAACAGAGCTTCGACACCCTGAAACGGAAAATGGTCATTGCACCTATTCTAGTTTTCCTAGATTGGAGTAAAGAATTTCATGTGCATGCCGATGATTCATCTATTGCATTAGGGCAGTGTTAGCAGCATTAGGGCAGTGTTAGCAAAAACATGAGAAGGAGATATTGATAATCTGTTATCCTTTTCTAGCAGGAAGCTATCTACAACTGAGATAAATAACACTACCACTGAGAGAAAAGGTTTAGCCATGGTGTATGTGCTGCAGAAGTTTCAACACTACTTGTTGGGAGGACATTTTAAGATGTTTACTGATCACTCTGCATTGAAATACCTAGTCAACAATACATTGTTGAGGGGAAGAATATGTAGATGGCTATTGTTATTCCAGGAATATGATTTTGAGATTGTGGTCAAGCCAGGGAGAATGAACAAGGGAGTTGACCAATTATCTAGGTTAGAACATGGAGAGGAACCTACTAGTTTGGATGATACCCTACAAGATGCATAGTTGCTGGCCATCAGAAAGTTTGATGATCACTTTGTCAAGATATTACAGTTCCTATCAACAGGAATGGCACCTCTTGAATATACAATCATTCAGAAGAAACAACTGGTATTTCGAGCTGCAAATTTTTCACTTATAGCTGGATAGCTATATAAGATGGGACATGATGAGGTCTTGCGGATATGTGTTATGGAGGCAGAACGAACATTGATTCTAGAAGAGGCACATGAAGGCATCATAGGAGGACATTATGCAGGAAAAGAAACAATGCATAAGGTTCTTAGAGCTGGCCTCTAATGGCCCACCTTACACAAAGACACTAAGGAATACTACAAATCTTGTGATATATGCCAAAGAGTTTGGAAACCTTCTAGAAGATATGATATGCCTTTAGCACCTCAGCTAACATTACAACTATTTGAGAAATGGGCCATTGATTTTGTGGGACCTATCAACCCACCAAGAAAGTGCACAGGAGCGCGTTACATCATCATTGCAACAGAGTATTTGACTAGATGGGCAGAAGCGAGAGTAGTTAAAGACTCTAGTGCAACTACAACTTTGTGGTTCATAT
>CBVK0102416092.1:0-11282 GCA_900067695.1 Picea abies | reverse complement strand
TAATAAATGGGTAGTTAAATATAATAAATGTAAGAAGACTTCTTAGAAGGTTCTACTTCTAGAATATTCTTCCTCTATAATGTTCTTAGGTGATGGTAGCACTATATAAAGGGGTTCAAGAAATGTAACTAGACATGAAGAGAAGTATTGTATTTGGAGCGGTAGCTCAATAGGAGGATGCCTCCTCGAAGAGGCAAGTGAATAGGAGATCATTCCTTCCATAATAGGATCCATTGTACGGTGTTTCCCCACCTCAATGGTTTCTATAATAAAGTTGTGGTTTTCTATATTGTTCTTTGAATCTTTGGGGTATTTCTGTATGAAATTATTTGGTTCTTAACAAATGTGCCTCCAAAACAGTCGAAACAAGTTGAAATAAAACAGTGTTTAGCAAACCCAGTCTTAGAATATGACTTGATTGAAGATCTAAAAAAATCGAGGGATAATATTTCTGTTTACAAGCTTTTGAAATTTTCTCTTATTATGTAGAAAATGCTTCAAAATATCACAGAAAATAGTAAGAACAATGATCCTAGTAGCAAGAAGACTACATAAATCAGTTCTAAAATAGCCAAAAAGATCCCCACTAAAACAACATCCAAACTTCTGGATAAAAGGGATCTAACTGAAAAAACTATATCAAATGTAGATAAAATTGTTTAAGGGAAAGCGACAAAAAATCAACAGAATTTTTTTGTTAACACTCATAAAAATGTCCCACCTTTCTTATTATCTTTTGAAATTTTCAATAGAAATGTACATAATTGCATGGTGGATTCCAACACATCATCAAATGTGATGCCTTTATCTGTTTGCCAAAAAAATAACGCATAAGTTCAACCTTCTAGTCTCAAAATAATTCAACTCGATCGAACGAATGTTAAGGTAATCGACGAACTTAAGAATGTTCTGGTTAGGTTATCTTCTAATCCTAAGGTTCACCAACAGTATCTTTCAAGCAAACTTTGAAACTGTCCACCCTTACAACACGAGAAGCAAAACACAGAGCAAACCATCTTCTGAAATGAGTAATAATGTGCCTCCAAAAAAAAGATGAAATAAAACAGAGTTTATCAACCCCAATTTTAGAATATGACTTGATCAAAGATCTAAAAAACCTAAGGGCTAATATTTTTGTTTACGAGCTTTTTAAATTTCCTCTTATTCTGCAGAAAATGCTTCAAAATTTCACAGAAAACAGTTAGAACAACGATCCTAGAAGCAAGAATATTGCAAAAATCAGTTATAAAACAACCAAAACGATCCCTACTAAAACAACACCCGAACTTCCAGATAAGAGGGATTCAAATGAAAAAACTATATCAAATGTAGATAAAATTGTTTCAGGGACAACGACAAAAAATTAACAAAATTCTGTTGTTAACACTCACAAAAGTGTCCCACCTTTCTTATTGACTTTTGAAATTTTCAATAGAAATGTACATAATTGCATGGTGGATTCCTGCACATCATCAAATGTGATTCCTTTATCTATTTGTCAAAACATTAACATAGAAGCTCAACCTTCTAGTCTCAAGATCATTCAGTTTGATCGAATGAACATTAAGGTAATTGGTGAACTTAAAAATGTTTTGTTTAGGTTATGTTATAATACTAAGGTTCACTAGATTATTGACATCATTGTTGTTGACATCCCCAAAGTCTATGGTTTATTTTTAAGCAAGGACTAGTCCAAACAACTGCATGAGTACTTTGCCACAGATTGGTCTCATTTATGGTTACCGGAAAATGGGCAGCCTAATAAAATTAGGATAAACCATGAACGTTATCTCAAGAACACCATGACAAATCTAAATGATCAAAACAAACCTTTTACCACTTCTACTAATTCATTTGAAATGAAGAGAATGAACACCTTCTTTGGTAACTTCGTGACCGAAATTTCCCCCATCATCGATCCTAGGAAACAATCAGAACTCATGACCTATACTCAATCACCAGCTTTGCCAAATGTGTCGAACACTGCCGACAAAGATCAGATATGGTCACTATACTTCGACAGATCCAAATCCAAAGAAGGAGTCGGTGCAAGATGTGTACTCATCGACCCCACTAGTAATAAAACTTTCATTGCACGTCGATTAGAGTTCGAATGCACTAATAACACTATCGAATACGAAGCAGTTCTACAAGGGCTTAAGAAAGCTTTGGATATGGACATAAGAAATTTAATGGTGTTCGGTGATTCGAAAATCATGGTGAGGCAGGTAAGAAACTCCATACATTGCATGTCACCCCATCTGAGAAGTTACCAAACTGAGGTATGGAGTTTGATACAAAAATTTTCAGCATTTAACATCAATTCCATCCCTAGACTAAGTAATTCAGAGGCTGATTTATTGGATAATGTCGCTTCTAAAGTTTTTCCCGCAAAAGGTCTCTCTCTGAATTCATTTTAGATTGAATTATTTTTCAGGTCATCGATCCCAGATAACATCACCAATTGGAGAGTGTTCGACGATGATCAATAGATCATCAACTTCTTGCATATGGAGGAAACTTTCCAAGGTGCAATTATCGATGAAGGAACTCACGATGAAAACCTCCACAACTTCACAGTAATATCAGATCCTAGATCTCCTGAATCGACATCTAATATGGTAAACTCTATTCCCAGATCTATTGCAAGACTAGAAAAGTTTTATGATTTACATGATAAATTTAGAGGGTCAGTCAATTGTAAAACAAACAATTCTTCCTTGACTTATGAAACGATAAATATAGGGACTAAAGATAATCTACAAAATATCAATTTGGGAACATGATGCTCTGAGCAAGAACGATTTTCCATTATAAAATTGTTTAAAGAATTCAAGGATGTTTTTTCCTAGACATATGATGATTTGAAAACATTCGATTGTAATATAATACAACATATCATCCCCATGAAACCACAAACTCATCCTTTTCAGTAGAAATTAAGAAAGATGCACGCCAAATTGGAACCCACTGTCAAGGAAGAACTAAATAAATTACTAAATGCAAAGATAATCTTCCTGGTGAGACACACACAATGGGTGTCTAATCTGGTTCCTGTAAGAAAGAAAAGTGGTGAAATTCGGCTTTCTGTCGATTTTCGTAACTTAAACCGAGCGTTTGATAAAGACAACTATCTTGTTCCTCCAATGGAACAAATTCTTTAGTAGGTATCTAGTTTTGAAATACTATCACTATTAGATGGTTTTTTGGGATACAACTAGGTCCTCGTGTCCCCCTCAGACCAGTTAAAAAACACCTTTCGTACCCCATGGGGCACTTATGCCTACAATAAGATGCCTTTTGGGCTGATAAACGTTGGGGCCACTTTCCAAAGATCAATAGACATTTCTTTTCATGGTATTATAAATCAATCAGTAGTGTTCTATCTTGATGATGTTACCGTTTTCTACAAAAACAAGAAAGATCACTTGTCTCACCTTAGGACTATTCTAGAACGATGCCACAAGTATGGCATATCTCTCAACCCTAAGAAGTCATTCTTTGCGGTGGAACAAGGCAAAATTCTTGGGTTCATAGTGTCCAATGACAGAATGATCATCAATCCTAAAAGAACTCAAGCCATTTCCAAACTCCTCGCCCCCCGTTCCTCTAAAAAATCCATGCAATCCTTTTTAGGCCAGATTAATTTTGTTAGAAGATTTGTCCCAAGTTTTTCAGAAATGGTAAGACCATTATAGAATTTAATTAAAAAGGATGTTCACTATCATTGGGGACCACAAGAAAATCAAGCCTTTGATTCCATCAAAAAAGCAATAGTGGAAGCCCCTTCCTTGATGAGCCCTAATTTCTCACGAGATTTCACTCTTTACGATTTTGCCTCTGATCAGTCTTACGCTACTGTGTTAACACAAAAAAATATTGAAAGAAAATTGCCTTCATGAGCTCAGCTTTTAAAGGAGATAAACTGAATTACGCAGTTTTAGATCAACAGGTGTATGTTGTTTTCAAAGATGTGAAACACTTTCGGTCATATCTTTTGAAATCTAGAACTAAAGTCATCATTCCTTACCCTGCTGTAAGAAACTTATTAGTACAAAAGGAACTGGGAGAAAAACGGGCAAATTGGATGACATCGTTACAAGAATATGACCTTGAAATAACTCCTGCACAAATTGTTAGAGGCCAAGGCCTATGTAAAATAGTGATTGATTTGGTTGAAGAACAGGAAAGTCAAATTAATATCCCACCTATAAATCAACGCACTGAAAATCAGATCTGTTGCACACAAGTTGTGGCTAATTCTTGGTATGATGATATAAAATTTTATTTGACACATGGATCTGTTCCTCGCTATCTTAATCCTAAAAAAAGAAGAGCACTCAGGTTAAAATCTGCATCTTTCCAGCTAATAAATGACATATTGCTCCGAAATAATTTTGATGGTGTTCTTATGCATTGTTTGGAAAAAGATGAAGCAGAAAAAGTGTTATCTAAACTTCATGCGGGTGAGGTTGGTGGACACTTCGGTGGAGACACAACTGCTCACAAAGTGTTAAGAGCTGGGTACTATTGGCCCACGTTATTTAAATATGCTCATGCATTATGTTGTAAATGTACAATCTGCCAAAAGGCTGTTGGATGAGTGAAAAAAATAGCATTCTGTTTGCAGTCTGTTTCAGTGGATTCACCTTTTCAGCAGTGGGGTCTTGACATCATAGGGACAATTAACCCTGCTTCTTCACAGCAGCATAAATATATCATTACAACAATGGATTATTTTACCAGATAGTACGAGGTTGCACCTCTAAAAGTGGTAAACACTAATCAGGTAGTATCCCTCCTTAACTCAAATATCATTACTAGATTTGGCATTCCTAATTGTTTGGTCTTTGATAATGCTTCTTACTTTTCATCCCTCGATATGAATGTATTCTCCTTAGAAAAAGGGGTTAAATTGAAATATTTTGCGAGCTACTATTCCCCAAGGCAATGGCCTAACATAATCAACAAACAAAAATTTAATCAAGATCATTAAGAGGACAGACTCTGAAAACCACAAGAACTGGCACAATGCTTTGTTTAATGCACTATGGGATGACAAAGTAACACCCAAAGATTCTGTTGGTAACTCTCATTTCTTTCTCGTTTATGGGAGAAAAGCAATCCTACCTCCTCATGTTCTTCTCCCATCCCTGCAATTATCACATAAATTCCAAGAAGAGTTATGCCCTCCTATTGAAATTCGAATCAATGCCTTGTTGAAACTGGAGGAAGTAAGAGCACAGGCAAAGAAAAAGTTGGATCAGCATCAACAAATTGTGAAAATTTGGTTCGATTCAAACTCTTCTTCAGATAGAAATTTCGAGGTAGGAGACCTGGTTCTCAAGTGGGATAAACCCCACGAGGGAAAAGGGGAACACACCAAGTTTCAAAACTTGTGGTTAGGACCATTCATAATCACTGAAAAATTGGGTCCCATCTCTTTCCATCTACACAATTTGGAGGGACAGCCAGACACCTTCCCGATGAATGGCCAAGCTCTCAAAAGGTATTTTTCCTTATAATTCCAGATTCACCTATGTACATATTTTCTTTTTAATTTTTCTTTTGTTTTTTGGATTTTGGTTCTTTTCATTTTTATTGTTTTCACTGGTTTATGATTAAACTTATGTTTGTTTCACCTTTTAGTTCATGAAGGGAAACCAAAATGCCCATATGAAGCAACAATCAAGGTCTTTTCAGAGCATCAATGTTGTAAATTGTTGAAACGCAAACTAGCTAAAGAAACTTTATGTTCGAAGTAGTTTTCCTAGTTTCACTTTATAATTATGAGCAGACACAGTCATCATTTAAGCTCTTTACGATGTCCCTGTTTTTAAAGAAAACAACTCAAGTATGCCTTCCTGTCCTCAAAAATGTATTATTATCAGAAAACTATTTTCAGATCATTATGAAGGTCATCAAGCGAAGAAAAAAAATTAAGGCTCGAAAATATCAAGTGTTCTAAAAACTGAAATTTTCAACATCACCCCTCTCTTCCAAATTCATATCAAATTATAAATAATTTCTAGAGAGTTGTGGGAAGTGTCTGTAAACCCACCGAGATACTGAAAAGGTCTACAGTCAATGGGTAAATGCATACAAGATTCCAAGACAACTTCGTCGGGGTACTAAACAGGCCTGCTGGCAGCGAAGCAATGTCAAGTTCAAGAAAATTATCAGGTATAAATTTTGATATTATGAGTCTTGATTTCTCACAAGATTTCACTCTTTACACTTTTGCCTCTGATTGATCTTAAGTCATTTTGTTAACACAGAAAAATGTTGAAAGAAATGAAATCCCTATTGCCTTCATGAGCTCATCTTTTAAAGGGCCTGAACTGAATTACCCAGTTGTAGATCAACAGGTGTATGATGTTTTCAAAGAAGTAAAACACTTCTGGTCATATATGCTGAAATCCAAAACTAAATTCAGAGTTCCTTACCCTTTCGTAAGAAACTTATTAGTACAAAAGGAAATGGGAGAAAAACAGGAAAATTGGATGACATCGTTACAATAATACAACCTCGAAATAACTCTTGCACAAATTTTTAGAGGTCAGGGCCTATGTAAACTAGTGGTTGATTCAGTTGAAGAACAGGAAAGTCAAATTAACATCTCAACTATAAATCAACACAACGAGACACAGGTCAGTTGTACACAGGTTGTTGCTAATTCTTGGTATGATGATAGTAAATTTTATTTAACACACGGATCTTCTCCTTATCATCTCGATCCTAGAAACAAAAAATCCTTCAGGTTAAAATATGCATCTTTCCAACTAATAAATGATGTATTGTTTCGAAAGAATTTTGATGGTGTTCTTATGCATTATTTGGAAAAACATGAAGCAGGAAAAGTGTTATCTAAACCTCATGCAGGTGAGGCTAGTGGACACTTCGGTGGAGACACCACTGCTCACAAAGTGTTAAGAGTTGGGTACTACTAGCCCACTTCATTTAAATATTCCCATGCATTATGTCGTAAATGCATAATCTGCCAAAAGGCTGCTAGACGAGCAAAAAAAACAACATTCCCTTTGCAACATGTTTAAGTGGATTCACCTTTTCAACAGTGGGGTCTTGACATCATAGGGCCAATTAACCCTGCTTATTCACAGTAGCATAAATATATCATTACAACAATGGATTATTTTACCAGATGGTCTGAAGCTACACCTTTGAAAGTGGTAAACACTAATTAGGTAGTATCTTTCCTTAACTCGGATATCACTACTAGATTCGACATTCCTGAATGTTTAGTCTTTGATAACGCATCTTATTTATCGTCCCTCGATATGAATGTATTCACCATATAAAAATGGATTAAATTGAAATATTATGCCAGCTACTACCCCCAAGGAAATGGCCTAGCAGAATCAACAAACAAAAATTTGATCAAGATCATTAAGAGGACAGTGTTTGAAAACCACAAGAACTAGCACAATGCTTTTCTTAATGCACTATGGGATGACAGAGTAACACCCAAATATTCTTATAGTAACTCTCCTTTCTTTATTGTTTATGGGAGAGAATCAATCCTACCTCCTCATGTTCTTCTCCCATCTCTGCAATTATCATAGAAAGTCCAAGAAGAGATTTGCCCTCCTCTGGAAAGTTGAATCAATGCCTTATTAAAACTAAAGGAAGTAAGAGTGCAAGAAAAGAAGAAGATGGATTAGCATCAAAAGATTGTGAAAATCTAGTTTGATTCAAACTCTTCTTCTGATAGAAACTTTGATGTAGGAGACCTGGTTCTCAAATGGGATAAACCTCACGAGGGAAAAGGGGAACACACCAAGTTCCAAAACCTGTGGTTGGGACCTTTTGTAATCACTGAAAAAATAGGTCCCAGCTCTTCATGTCTACATAATTTGGAGGGATCGCCAGACACCTTCCCAGTGAATGGCCAAGCTCTCAAAAGGTATTTTTCCTGATGTTTCCAAATCCACCTTGTACATATTTTTCTTTGTTTAATTTTTCTTTTGTTTTTCTATTTTGGTTCTTTTCATTTTTCTTCATTTTTCTGTGTTCTGAATGAATTCATGTCTATATCACCTTTTAGCTCATGAAAGGAAACCAGAATGTCTTATCATAAAGAAAAAGACAGGGTCATATCAAAGTATCAGTGTTGTAAGTTGTTGAAATTCAAACTGGCAAAAGAAACTTCCCGTTCAATCTAGTCTTCTTGGTTTCATTTTATAATAATTATAAGATACGATCATCATTAAAACTCTTTACGTTGTCCCTATTTTTAAAGAAAAAAAATCATGTATGACTTCCTGTCCCTACAAAGTTATTCTTATCAGAAAACTAAATTCAAATCATGATGAAGGTCATCAAGCGAAAAATTAATCTGGAAGATATCAAGTGTTACGAAATCTGGAATTTTCAGCATCACCCCTCTCTCTTGACAATCATAAAAATTATAAATAACTTCTAGAGAGTTGTGGGAACTGTCTGTAAACCTACCAAGATACTGAAAAAGTCTACAGAAAGCAGGTAAATGCATGCATGATGCCAAGACAACTTCGTTGGGGTACTGAACAGGCCTACTGGCAGCGAAGCAATGTCGGGTTCAAGAAAATTATCAGGTATATATATTTTTTGATATTAATCGTGAAATGCCCTTCATTTTTTAATTGAAAATGATTGGACAGGGTAGAGGCGTTAGAGTGGGTTAATTAACATCCCTACCAAGGATATGGACACCTGTTGGCAGCAGCGGCCCTGTCAACAACATTGGAGTTATTGGCTTAAATATTGTTTCTCTCGTAATTAAAAGTTATCACCAGATAGCATTTGGATAGAAAGACATATGATTCTAGACTGGGAGAGGTTTTTAGAATTTGATTGGGATACTTGACTTGCTACTCATTGTTCTTTACATTCTTAAAACATTCTGATCCACCCTAATGTGAATTCTCTGGTAATACAGAGATAATTGCTTCTCCTAGTAGGTCGCCACTGTTGGAAGCCCTACATGTTTTTGCTATTTGATCGACAAACGACACTCCCTGTAGCTGCCTTCACCTCATCATGTTCATATTATCATTTTAGGATGATTGCTAGGTTATGAAAGATGTTTGATTATTATGTTATATTCGCGTTTTCATACTTGATTCATGACTGAAAGCATGAATCAAGCATGGAAACTTAGTTTCGTATTATATCTCTAGTTAAAACATGTTTTTAAAGGTTCATTGTGCTTACATCTACTTCATACTTAATACTTGAATGATTTTCCTTTTTGAGTTTGTTGAATGTCGATACAATACAAAGTGTTGATTTTCATTTGAATTGTAAACATATCTATTTTGAACCCTTTGCAGATAGACTATAGTCATTCCAAGACATGTAAATTAAATGCAACAGAATCGTATCCTGTACTTGATCTTTGGCTAGCAAAATGAATTGGCAGGCCTTTCATTATGAGTTGAGGGTCTGTGTTATGCTCTATACCCAAGGCTTCCATTACTAGAATTTCTCGAACTTCATGCCCGAAGCCTTGGTGTTTATACTATGTTTGTGCAGGGGTTTTGTTTGGTTTCTTTCTATTCTATTCGCTCAGTTTTGTTTCCCCTTCTCTTGCCATCTAAACCCATAGCTAGATTGAGTCGCCCCTATTACAGCCCAGTCATTCTCTTAATGGCTCTTGTTGTTCAAATAGAGCAGAATGACTCTCAAGCATTGTTGTCTCATGATGATGCAATCGAGGATTTGAAGGCCCAGGACTGGGATACTTTCATTAAGAGGTTTGATGGGTATAACCTTTGCGCAGCTAAGGAATTCTCCCAAACATTTGATGGGTATAGGGTGAATGTTGGAGACATGCAGTTGGAGGTGAATGAAGGATTTATCAGTGAAGCCACAGGGCTCCCATCCTCCATTCAGAAGTGGTTTAAAAACTCAAAAATAGACGAAGTGCCCTAGAGTCTTTTCATGACCTCCAAAAAGGTTGATTGTTGTGACAAAGGTATTCCTATTTCTTTTCTTAAGGTTAGATGGCATGGTCTCTTATCAGTTCTTAAACAATTTATAACCTGTGAAGTCTATTATGGCATGGTTTTTGTTTATCATGTGTGGTTTCTTATGCACTTTATAGGTTTCCATCTGAATGTTCCATTTTATTTACTAAGGAGTCTGTACAAGATGTCAAAAAGATACAAGAAGTAGAGCCTGAACTCTATTCTCTTTCACCATGGCCTAATTAAAATGTTGTTGGTTCATCTTTTGACAACCCTGGGTGATGATTGGGATAGGTTAACTCGAAACGATTTTTCTACAACGATTCCTGTAGAAACCCCTATGTTGGATAAGCCTATGATAGAGAAACATTTTGATTTCTCAAGTAACAAACCATAATTTTTTAGGAAAAACCCTCGTGGCGAGGCAATACCTAGTCACTTTTCACATGGGAAATAGGATGTTGGTTCTGATTTTATAGAAACCCCTATGCATGAATTAATTGTTGGCCATAACCCTACTGTAAAATCCTATGGTAAAGACCCTCACAAACAATCAAAACAAAAGCAAGCAGTGTTAGGGTTCTGAAATAAAAGGGCTGGTCAGTTCATCTCAAGAAGTCTTCATAATCGATCTAAGCCTCATTTGAGCTCGATCGATACGATCAAGATCAATGAGGATACAGTTTCTGAAATTGAGGATTTTCTTGTAGAAGAAGATCCAGATTGTCATAAGTCGGATCTTAATCATCCATATGACTATGTTAATAATCTTCCACCGTGTCTCAAGGATAAAGGTGAGTTCACTGGTATCAAGCTCGTTCAAGGTCCGGCAACAGGTAGTTTTGATTTTCTTACACCCAACTATATGCTCCATCGACATATCACTCCTTCTGTGCATTGCGAGGTCTTCTTGCATTGGATTGAATGGTACTATAATGACATCGCCATTCTACAAGCAATAATTAAATCTCTCACCAACCACAATGAATTACTCATAAAAAAAAATCATGAACTCAAAGAAAATGAACAGAGACAAGCCAAGTGTCTTAAAAAGACAGGAAACATTGTGATAAAGAATGCAGACAGTGTAAAGGCCATAATAAATTTTGAGATATCTTGATCCATTTTTTGGTTAAATGGTAAAACAATTTTTCCCCTCTTATTACAGTCATGTTTTTTTTTTAAATCAAATCAGTTAAACTTAGATTTCTTTTACCAATATTAGACTGGCTACATAATCGAGATATTTTGTAGCTAAGTTATTTTCATATAAAATTTAGTAATTATTTGTTAATAAAATATCTAACTTGTTCC
>CBVK0102416032.1:0-11031 GCA_900067695.1 Picea abies | reverse complement strand
ATGAATTAAAAATGAAAATCCTAACTAACTAATTCTAAACTAAGATGAATGATTATAGTTCTAAGATGCAGTCTCTATTCTCTTCTAAACTAACCTATCTTGATTAGGGACAAATAAAAGGATGAATACAACGAAATATTTATATTACTTGCACAATAGAAATTCATGATACAAGTAACATGAACGTTTAACAACATAACTAGTTAGAATCAAGTAATTGATTGATTAGCTGCGTCATACCGTCGCTTTACTTACTTTGAAAATTATGGTAACTGTGAAAATGAGAACATTAATTCAGAAATAATTTATAAACCAACATTCACATACTACAAAAATAAACATGCATAAATTGAATAATCACATTCATACATATTAACCCCACAATCTCCAGAAAAAATGTCTTCAGGTTCAAATTCACATGCAGTAAAAATATTGTCTTGCTACATTCATAAACCAAAAGCCCTTTCTTATGGACAATACTCCCTTTTATAACGAGGAGTGACTATTTACATGATAATCCTGTAATTATGAACCCATGGTCATTTTACAAAATGACTTTTCATGTTCCAAATCAGAAAATGAGATAATGATAGAAGAGAAAGGAGACATCTAGACATAGTTATGGAATTTTATTATCATGAGATGCTCTGCCCCTGCATTTGATCCCGATATTCCTCCTAGAAAGAATAATATTTCATAATGTATTCAAGCTTGCCCGATTGTAATTTCTCCATGATTAACTCTCCATTGCAAAGTTTGGCGGATAATTCTTGATGTAACTCCTTTGCTGTGTTTTTAACAAAGTGTTGGATTTTAGTGGTGAGATGGGTAGGTCTTAATCGATGTTCCTCCAAAGATTCTTTTTCAATATGATTTAGAATTTGTGTGCTTACTTGGCTGATTTCTTTGCATTTTTCTACCTCAACAATTTTTGCGGTGGCATGTGTTGCTTCATAAATAAGGAGCAACGACTGCATCCTGATTTCTTCCATGAGATTGCTCAAGCTATTCCACAACCTTATGCAGGCATTAGTTGCTGCCTTTTGGGTGTACTGTACGTTCTTGAAAAAGGGGTTTACATGTGCATGTGTCAAACAATATCTGACATCCGAGTCTTTCTCTATCGAAGTATACTGGTAGTGTAGTGGGGGGAGTCTCACACATATCTTTCCAATGTAACATCTTCTCTAAAGACTCATGGGTTTCCTGATACCTTCCTTGAATTTATATCAATTTATCTTATAGCTTGAGTTTTTCTTCTCGACCAATTTGTATGTTATCGAGCAGATTGAGGAATTCTTTTTGCTCAGTGGAAAACCTCTTGTTTAGCTCTAGTTCCTAGGTTTTGATAGTATCCACAACAAGTGTAGATGTCCTGTTTGTCTCCATGTCTGTTTTGATCTTTTGTCTTTCTCCTTCCAGTTTTCTATTATGGGTGTCTTTCCGTGTCTTGATCATTATTTCAAACTTTGTGTTCATATGATCTCTTTGTGCTTGTAGGGCTTTGTTCAAATTTTCTGCATTGAGAGTGTCAACGACTCTTGCAATGTTCTCAAACTCTGAAGTAAGCTTGTCTTTAACATCTCTTAATTATGTCTCTATCTCTATCACCCTGATTTTGGCAGTGTTAAGGGAAATGGCTACTTTGAGGACAGATGAGGCATTTAGTCTTGTAAAAGCATGGAGGGTAGAGGCTGCATGAACAACATTCTCTTGAGGATCGGGCCCTGCCTTCCATTCTAATATTCTCCCTATAGAAGAATTGGATCTAGTGTCTTCTCCTCTTTTCCTTTTACTCAATCTCTTCTTAATACTCCTCGTTTTGTTGTCATAATAGTATTCTCCAATAGATACCACAATTCCCTCAAAATTTAAGGCTTGAGAAGAAAAAGAAGAATCCCACAGAATAACATTGAGAGGACTATAGTCTTGAGGTGGCATGTTCACAATACCAAAATTAGGTTTTGATGGAGTGTTTTGGGTCTAACTCAAATCATGCAACCACTGTTTTTTCAACAACTCATCTGCCTTTTTCTTAGCCTCAACTTTTTCTGCTGCCCGTTTAGCTTCGGCTTCATCAACCAATATCTTGGCCTCTGCCTCATCAACCAATTTTTTTTCCTTGGCCTCTTCAAATTTATTTATTTGAAGTGCCGCTTGTTTTGCCTTAAGTTCATTTTATTTTCTGATTCTTTCGTCCTTAGCCTACCTTCTTTGATGTTCTTCTTTAGCCCAGAGTCTCTTTTGTTCCAACTTTTCCTCTTTTCTGGCTTTTTCTTGCTCTTTGACGTTGGTGTCAACCTGTTCCTGCTAGAGAAATCTATGAAACTGGTCGATTGTCACGCTCTGCATTTCCTCTTGTTCACATTCAATCTCCTACCTTATAGCATCATTGAGTAACTTCTGTAGAAATTATTCATACCATAATATTCCTTTAAATCTTTCTTCATGAAAATCAACTACATGGATGTTGGAGTTAGTGAGCCCAACATATATGACATGAATGACTACAAGTTCATGGGGGTCATGGCCTTTAGGCTCTCCTAGGTATAGGTGTAGCTCTTGCAAGATTTCCACCTCCTTTCTTGCATGTGGGACATTGGAAATGGTGTAATTACCTATGTGGATTGGGAAAACATGCCAATGATTTTCGCTGCTAATTAGGAGTAGTGAAGTGATCCATGACCCCATGGTTTGGTAAGAAATATCCCTAATCAACAGATGGTTTGGGACAAAGTATGGTAAAAGGTGAGGAGCTCTAGTGGTTCGATACACCCTAATTTATGAATAATATTTACATAAGAACCATTCAATTATCCCGTTCATCCTAGTCCTAGCTTCAAAATAAATCCTATGTCTTGGAAAACCAAAAAGAATAGAGTGTAGGGGGGGCGAGAAAAATATTACAAATGTCATAAAAATATCTCTTGTAATTAATGCTCCAGATCTCAGAGCAATACACATGAATGGGGTTTTGGTTTTGGTCCTAGTTCCACCTGAGGTTAGGATACTGCATGGAGGAACAAATAACATAAATTAGATAGGTTTCCATGTAAAAACATGTTTTTTTCATACCTGGGATGTTCTTCATATGGAGATAGATGTTGAAGGCTAAGATGTCTGCCTAGTTGAACACCTGTCTTGTTTTTTCGATGATATGGGCTAGCGACAACCAATCAGTCTGGAAGTGTGTGTTTTTCTCTTTGCCATAAAGTCAACATAGCATGGTTACTAACAATTTATACGGTGCCTTGATCTTGCGGGTGGGAACCAAATTTTGTCCTTGTTTGAGGGTCTCGTCCTCATCGGCCCACCAATGCTTCATTAGATTCATAGGCCCTTTGTTTCCTTGGGAAAATCCTTTCAAGAATGGATCATTGAGAGCACAGGTGGGAGTGGGTAGATGATATCTTAAGCCGATGTCCTTAGAGTCTGAAAACTTAGATCTTTGGGGGATTTGTGTCGAGAGGATTCGGTAGGGAGGTCACACACTTCCCTTGTTTTCTCATGATGGTCGTGGTGTTTGCACTGAATTGCTTGAAGCACCATTGTGCGGCCTCATTATATGGGAAAAGAGTTGGCCGGGAAGAAACCAGATGAATGCCACTTCTTTGGATATTTCGATATACTTCTACATTCTCATCCTCTGTAGGAAAATCACCTAATTTGAAAATTCTATGGATCTCCTCATACATGTGATTGTGGTCTTTACTGATGTGGGAGGTAGTGTCTGTCACCAAGGCCTCAGTCGAGAAAAACACTGGATAAGGCACAGAGGCTGACATTAAATAAACAGATTCCTTTGGTCTTTTGGGATTCTGGCTTTCCATGATAGGAGTTTGATTAATCCTGCATCATCAGATTAATAAACGAATTAACCTATGTGAAAATAATATGGTAAGCACAAAAAGACCAACTGTTAATAGTAAAATGCAATACCTGTAATTGAGCTGAGGAAATGGTTACATAGCACACTTAGCGAATAAAATAAGAACGACGTTTAAATTTTTTTGGAAGAATATTGGTTGTAAAATAAGGGTTTATGGCCATTAAGAGGTATTAAAATTCCCGTAAATGTTCCATAACTTGTCTCTGTACGAAAGGCGTTACTAAATATAGACTCAATCTCAGTCATTAATGCCGATTAAGAGAGGTGGATGCAAAAATATATGTATCGTAGTCTATGGGGTTTTCGAATTTGAAAAGATAACCATCAGAGTCATAGGATTAGAGTGGGAAAACTAGAGGATCAGTTTGAGCTCCGATGAGAGGGGTATCAAAATCATATTCCCCTTTTATCTAGAAAGGCATGCCAATTTGACGTGTGTGCAACATTGTGGGGGAGGTGGGACCCATCAGAGTTGTGGCATCGTAATTCGTTGAGGTACGATTTAAATTAAACTCTGAAGATAGGGCATCGAAGGAATATTCCCTTACCCTAGAAAGATGTGCCAAACACGGAAGTGGAAGGGCTTGGAAAGATGCTTTGGAGTTAGCGTTTCAGAGTTTGAAAGGATGAGGGAATAACTAGACTTTGACGAGGATGGTATCAAAGGAATATTCCTTTGATACCTTGGGTAGTGAAGAGTCATGAAATAAATAAAAAGGTAAGTTACTCAAGATCGATAAACAGGGAAAAAGGGCCAATCTTAAGATGCCACTTGGTGAGGTAACGATCAAACAGGTTGCATTGAGTCGGGGGTGCTGAGTATATGATGGATTTGAATCTGTCCAAATATGGGATTCCACGTAAGGATTGGAATTTATGTATCAAAGCTATCCGAGCACGAGGATCAGATTCCTTAGTGGTGTGGGGAGGGAAATACTCCGACGTAGATGATTATGACAGACCCCTTTCCAATGAGAAAATCAGAAATGTTTCTTTTGGAATGAAAGATAGTTTGGTGTTTATGCTAAATATATCATGGATAAGGATGCAAGTGCAAGAGTGAGATCTATCATGCCAACTAAGTAAAACATGGATTAGGTCCTTACTGTGAGAGGGAGGAACGATAAAGTTTGGGTAGAAGGGTTGAAGAGTGTAGTATCAAGGGGACTATTTCTGAATGCATCCTATGGGATGCTATTCACAAAGAATCCATAAACTGTATAAGCGATAGAAAAATCGTCTTCATGCTCAGACCTCCTTTGTGAAGTAGGAATGTATGCCTTGTAAGAAAAAATTAAGAATAAAAAAGGGGGGCCCATTTAAAAAATTAAAATGGGTTGTTGTGGGAGGTGAGCCAGAATAAGATGAAAGATACTATTTCATATACACCGCAACAAAATTGTGTCATCGAGAGAAAGAATCACACTTTAAAGGAGCAAATTATATGATCCAATATAAGGGATTAAGTCCTCATTTTTGGGTAGAAGCCAAATTATATAGTTAATCACACTCCCACAAAATATTTTGAAGATATAACACTAGAAGACACATGGAGTAAAATTAAACGAGATGTAAGCCACTTTCGTGTATTTGGTATTGAAGCATGGGCTCATATTCCTGATGAGAAAATAAAAACATTATGACCTAAAAGTGAGAAACATTTTTTTTTTGGATATTCTAAAGATAAGGTTATAGACTTATTCAACCTAGTTCTAATGAAATTATTATTAGGAGAGATGTTAATTTTGGTGAAGGTATCTTGCCTACAAGCCTAATTCAACTTTTATGCCATATTTGGATTGTCAGCCATCTTCTATTCCAATTTTTTTTGTTGGTGATCCTATTTTGGTTTCTTTTATAGATGATTACAATGCAGATGAAAATACACCTCTGCCTTCTCCCCTTCCTCCAGTTGGGTTTGTTGAAAATGAACTTGCGTTAGCACCACTACTTCCTAGATGGGTCCAAACAACATGATAAGGAGTTGGTGACCTTTCTAGTGATCCCACATATAAGTGTCATACACGTTTGGAGTTCTAGCGAGCCTCCTCTCTTTTGTCTCAAGTTTAATAGACTCATGGTTAAAAAACATTTGCAAAATATTTTGGCCATCTAGATTAGGATAAATATGAAGAATATCGTTCTTTAGCGGTGAACAATATTGGGGAACTTGTAGCTCTTTTGAAAGGAATAAAACTTGTTATATGTAAATGGGTGTATAGAATTAAGTATGCAGAGATGGAAGTGTTGAAAGACACAAGGCTCAATTAGTTTCCAAAGGATTTTCTCAAGTTTAATAGATTGACTATAATGAAACCTTTGCCCTAGTAGCCAAAATGAATTCCATCTACCTTGTTCTATCCCTTGTTGCTTCACATAAATGGTAAATCTATCATATGGATGTTAAATCCCCTTTATTGCATGAGATTTGGAAGAATAAATTTAAATGGAACAACCTCCTAGTTATGTTCAAAATAACCCCAACCTTGTTTACCAACCTAAAAAATCCCTCTATGGTCTTAAGTAAGTTCCTCGGGCTTGGTATGCTCAAATGGATAACCTTTTTCTTGATACTAAATTTTCTAGATTTCATTTTGACTCCATTGTCTATACCAAGAAAGTAGGTAACCATCTCATAATACTTGTTCCTTATGTTGATGACGCCATGCTCATTGATGGTGACCCCAAACTTTTAAACCATATGGAATCCTACCTTAATAATACATTTGGAATGATAGACTTAAGATATTTGCATTATTTCCTTGGCCTTCGAGTATTGTGAATCGAGGAAGGAATTTACCTTTCCCAATCTAAGTATGTATGTGACCTTCTTTTCCAATTTCACGTGGAATATTGTAAAAAAACCCCATCTCCCTTCCAATCTAGAGTCAAACTTACTACAACTTATATTACTCATGAAGTAGATGCCACTTTGTGCCATAAATTAGTTAGTAGCTTCTTATATTTGACTCATATTCGTACTGATATTTCTTTTGTTGTCGGTCTTGTTGCTCAACATATGACCCCATGAGAGCCATTGGAAAGAAACAAAAAAAATACTTTGGCATATTCAGGGTATAGTTTAATTTGAAATATATTACAATTCAGGGGGGGCTCCTTTCTTGGTGTTGATGCGAGGAATGGAAAGTCCTCACTCAATAATTTTCGAATATCACTAGGATAAGGTGAGATAGGCGATAATTTTACCTTAGGTTTATAGCCTATGCAAAAATATCAATCAACCCTCAATAAATATGTTCTTGGGTCCAATGCTATTATCAAGTTGTATGTTGCTGCTTAAAAAAAATGTAAAATGTTTATATGTGAATGATAGACAAATAAAAATGAATGAAATAAATGATAGATTCTGAAACAAAGCAACACAAGTCTCAATTGAGAAAAACCAAATTTTTATTTATAACATCTTTTCTGAGTTACAACCAAATTCCTCTTTTCAAACCCTTGCGAAGGTGAGGACCAAGATCAGACTTAGAAGTTTTTGATGGAATTTAACAATCATGCAAATACAAATGGTGTTTTAAAGAAAACGACCAAGGTTGAATACAATGGATCAACCGAGTCACAAGCCCACCAAGTCTTGACTTTGCAAAATAATCTTAATCATAATTGAAAATTAACTCATAAATTCTAATAAAGCTACATAGATTGCCAAGAGAAATGAATGACCTTTTGAAGCATGCCAAATATCAATGCTTCCCAGTCCTTTATTCTTTGCCACCTTTATAAAGATCTGACTATCAACGAGAGGATTTATCCCTTTAAAGAACTCATAAAAAGAAAAGATGAAATTCATAAATCTCAATATGAAACAAGAGAAAACCTTATCAGAAGTGCTTTTCTCTAATTCCTCATGTCCTATTTGTCCTTGTATTCTGTAAAAGATAGTTCCTCAAGTAGTTGAACTACTTTTAGTTACTAAATTTAAATAACTTTAGTTTATAAATAGGACAAGTAAATTTATGATGAAGATAATTAATAAATAATATAATAACTAAACAGGTGGGGTCCCCCTCTATAATGCACCTCTTTATTTAAAAAATTAATAATAGATTTTCTTTGTCTCTCCATTATATAATCTTTAAAAATAAAAATCAACATCATATAACATACCATAAACAAGTATTTAAAACACCATGGAAAAAATCACTTGTATCTCCCATAAATAAAACATGATATTTTAAAGTTTCAAAAATTAATATCATGGTTCTGCCATCTGTCCCCATAATACTATCATAGTCAAACATCATAATAAACATAATCAAAATAGCCTAGGGAATTTCTTTTAAAAAAATTCTTCTCTTTTCCTAATGAAGTCCTCATATTGAGACTTCTTTTCTTCCAACTGGGACACCTCTGGATGCAAATCATTTAAACTTCTCTTACCACTGCTTGCTGATTTTATCTTTAAATGAGTAGAGGAAGAGGATTTGGCCATGCTGGTTGAAGTAATAGGTTGTTTACCTTTATCAATTTGAGAACCATGTGGTGTAGTTTTGTGATATTTTGGAGGAGGAGGAGGCATAGACTCATGTGTAACAACAATGTGAACTAGTAGTATTGGTTGAATTGGAGGTGAAGGAAAATATGCATTAGTGGAAATGCTATGAATTGGTGGAGGAGGGTTAATGGGACATTGGATCCAGAAGAAGGATTAACATGTATATTACCCCATCCATCATTATTAGGTTGCATAGGTGATTCTGGAACATTACAAATACTAGGGTGAGGATGCAAGATAACATTAGGGGGGGCTTGGGGTTTTGGAAAGGCATGCTGATCCCCAAGGTTCAAATGCCCAATTTGGATCAACTATCATTAGATTCAACTTCAAAGTGAATAGAGAACCTTAGTTTCTTATGTCCCCTAGGCTGCCAAAATGTATTAGGTCCTCTGTCTCTTCTTCCTCCTCTATTGCTACTCCTACTAAAAAAGATCATCTATGTTCATCATAGTCATGTTAGTACATGCATACAACACTGCGAGATAAAACATCTAAAACAATTTGTCATCATGATTAAATTGGCTCCGAAATAACACAACCATGCAACACAAACAAGAAGTGAAGGATACAATGAAAATAGGGACACAAATATAACTCTGAAATCATTCATTCAACATCACCCAAGTCTGAAATCCATACATGTTGATTACTACTTCTGTTATGACCCAAAGGGGGAATATATAGGGTTAAATTTATATGATATGACCCCAAGGGGGGCATATATAGGCATAAATGCACATGTAATGTGTAAAGGGGGAATATATAGGGTTAAATGTATATGATATGACCATATATATTCCCCCTTTGGGTCATAAAAGTGTATCCCTTTCTTTACTTTATATTGATTTGGAGGATAAAATAAATTTCTAATTGGTTTAGGAGAAGAAACAATAATAATAATAATAATATTGGATTTTAGGGTCTTCAAAGCAAAATATCAATAATAAAACATAACATTCAAAAGGTTCATGACTTAGGAAAAATGCTCAAATAAATGGAACCCAACACCAAATGCGACCTAACCAAGGCTACCATGAGCTGTGAGATCTTGGAGCAAGAAAAACCTTTTACTCTTGTAACATACCCCCTATTACCTCCATCAAACATAGCATGAATAATCAAATAGTGCAATACTATGCAATTGCCAAAACTATGCACTAATTCTACCCACATATTCCCTCCCAAAGAAACAATATTTACAATATCATCATGCCATCAACCTCATGTCATAAACCAAACTAGCATCATAAAAACAAAATATGGATATAAGCAAACTCTTCAAATACTGAAAATAAGGCCAATATTATATGTAATCCAAAATAATACTCAGACAATCTCCAAGACACAAAATAATATATCACAGTGTCCAAAATAATGAGATTATTTACACATCAACTTATGCATAAAAAAACTAACTATACATAGGGCCACGAAGAGGTAGTACTGATATAGAAGAGGAGGATGGTTGTGTTTTCCTCAAGGTAGGTTGGAGGTGAGCTATCACCTCGAGGTGAAGTATATCAAATGATATATCAATCCTCATTTTCCATTGAAAGGAGGAACAAATTTAGAACAAGAATTATAAGTAGCAGAGTTTTCCACTAAACTTTAAGTTAGGAGGGAAACAAGAAGAACGAAAACTAAAAGATTACCACAAGGGAGTTTGGGGAAAATTGAGGAGGCATGGTGAATATTCAATAACATTCTTCATTTTATCCAATCCGTGGGTAGTTTTAGCTATAACAAAATAAGGAGGAGTCATGGTTTGACCTTCATCTTTAGGGGAATCAATAAGGAATAGGCATGAGAGGTAGCATGGGAAATCTCTCTCACATTCCACCAACAATAATATTTGGGAGAATTGGTCTTATCCCAACCATTGACATTAATAGCAAGTGAAGGTTGGGGAAATTCCTAGGCTATAGTGGCTTCATGTGCAATAGAGTTAATTTATTGGATTCTTGGGTGAGGTCTCATATCCAGAGTAAAAGGAAAGGGGGGAGAATGGAAATAAAGTTAGTCACCCAAATACAAGTGTGTAATGTCCTAGTTTTGATTTGTAGATTGTATTGCATTATATTATGTACTAGTGCATTGTAAATATGCTAGTGTGTTCCATTCCTAGTGCAAAGTTCAAGGCATATGCTTGACTAGAAAATGGCTAGGCATACATGCAAATGTATCATTAAAATATTATCTCTCTTCACAAATGAGTAATGGAGAAAAAATCCATCTCTAGGAATACAAAATCATGGTAGTAAAACCTCTAAAGGAGAACAATCTCAAAGGAATTTCTCACATCATAGGGGATATCTACTCTTTACAGACCTCTCCACCTATGATTAACAAGATGATAATAATCAGGTTGGTTGGACCACGTTGCATCGCTCACCAAAACTCCAAGAGTAAATTTCCACCCTCCTTCACCAACTGAGAGATGTGCCCTCCCCACATCAATCAATTAGTGATGAGAGATTATGGGGATCCTTAAGAAAATGGTATAATTTTAAGCAAGTATATATTCATCTACTATAACATCAAGACAACCTGAAGACCTCTAGATGATGGAGCAACATTTGTTGATTAAGGTTGGTTGTCATTGATGTCAACCCTTGAAGAA
>CBVK0102415867.1:0-18903 GCA_900067695.1 Picea abies | reverse complement strand
ATACAAGCGAATATGTTACAAGTGAGTGTGACAAATAAAAAATGGGTAAAAGAGAAAACCATTTGCAAAACGTCAAACAAAAAATCAAAAATTACAAGACTCCTTACATGAATTGGATAGTTGGGTTATTGATTTTCACAAGCAAATTGATCTAAATAATAGATTAATTGAAGCAATTCAAGTAAAATTAATTGAAAATGAGCAACAAATTTAGAATATGGTTGATGCAACATGTGCAACAAATGACCTCATACAAAAGGTTGATGATACACAAATGATCTAATTCCAATGGTTGATGTTACTTGTGATACACATGACTTGATGGTTGATACATAGGCAACAAAAAATATGATTGATGATTTCTTAACTAGTCATGAGATGGAATCATACAATGAACTAATGAAGGAAAGTCTTGTTGAAGATTAAACACATGTAGAAGCACAGAGTGATAACAACAACAATAAATGTGAATTTGAAGAACACCACAAAATACAAAATGATATTCTCAATATGATTATCATACCTTGGGTGGAATTTCAATTCAACAAGAATTGACATGGCTTAAGATATAATGAAGGCAGTAGCTTTCATATCTTAGATTACTCCAAACCAGTTCAGTTTGTGAGTGTAGGATTTTTTGATGAAAATTTGAAGTCTCCAAAAGTTAATGAGGAAGTTAATAATGTTGATTATATAATTGATGATAAACATATCGAGGAAAAACTTGACTGTTAGTATTGTCATCGAGTTGGTCCTATGGAAAATTGGTGTTTTTCTTTGCATCCTTGTCTTCATTGTGGGATGACAAATCATCATTCAAATAAATGTCAAAAGAGGAAGGCTAGAAACCAATAATTCGTGTTGGTTGGATAAGTTCATGGCTATGGAATTAACAATTCAAGATGTTGCATAAGTCTTATCATCTAGTTCGGACACAAAGAAAGACACCTTTGCATGGAAAAATCACAAAATCATAAGGATTTGAAACAATTGTTGAAGATGAAGATTTCGGGCATGATTAGGGTTCAATTCTATGTCTTTTAAATTGAAACATCAGTAAAAAAGAAAGGTAATCTCTTACACTCATGGGGGTAGTACATTGATGAAACCAAAACCACTAGATACATGGTATCGAGTGAAGATGGTTAGTGTTCAACCAAATCCACCACATTAATCAAGTCAAAATGGTTGATGGCCAACCAACAAAACCACCAAATACAATAATAAATCATTGAAAAATAGAAGAATCCAAAAGCTCAAGCTTGGATCTCTTCAACAATATTCTCACCTTGCACTTCATAGGAGGGAAAATCAATGATGATGGTCAAACTTCAAATTTCAAAGTCCTATCAATCAAAATTCAATCATCATTTGGGAATTCCAACATGGAAACTGGTCTCCTCAACATGTTATCTACAATAAAATCAATTATTCAATGGGATGTTGTTCAACACCTGATTATATCTAAATTTAGATGGAACTTCAGTGATCCTATTAGTTCACTAATAACATAATGGTGATCATATTTGTTCACCAATTACCAAGGGAATATTCATACATGGCAATTATTTACTTTCAAAAATTCTACTTTCTTTCAAAGTTCATTTTGAATCAACCATTCATCATCCATATTGGCAGTTTTTTCGGGAATATCTTCATCAAATATCAATTCAAAAGTTTTAGATTGAAAATGATACCAATTTACACACTAGTTGATGTTGGATTACTGATATAATTATTCAAACTTTTGATTTTGGGGTGGTTGTTAGACTGGGAGTCCCTGGACAATCACAAAGTCCAAAAACACATTCTTATGAGTTTTCATTCTTATCTACTAATGAGGTGTTGTCATTATTCACTAAAGACTTGTCAATGATATCTAGATCTAAAGGTGGTGAAATGCATGTACTATATATCGACATCATGAGATGAATACATGTGTTGAAATGAATTAAAGCCTTTTCCACCAAGTTCTCGTCTCTTCTTGATCGTTCTATTTCAAAAACTTCTTTAAAGCTACCATACAAATATCATTTAATAAAAAATATATAAAATGTTTCATATAATTATTGAAACTGATTCATGGATTCTAAGACCATTAGAATTTCCATCATCTTCAGATAAATGATTGGATGAGAATGTAGATGACCCATCTTCTTATATGTTATTAATAAGTGCACCATTTGAGTCTACATGTATTCACAACATTTTGTATGTTAGAATTCTTTTAGATCTACAATTGGGTTCAATAAACTCTCATCTTGAAACTATTTCGTGTGCCAACAACCTCTTGATAATCACCATAGTCTTGGAGCAAAGACTGCCTTTCTTTGTCAAATGGAAGTCATAAAACAAGTATGTCAACATCCTCTAATTTTAAGATGTAAGTATGATAACAATTTATGTTTTGACCCTTTATGTATTTCTTTCTATCAATCTATTTCTCAGCTACCATCCTTGGCTTGTACACACCATTAAATGGGTGTGTGTTTGTTGCATACCGATGTACTTCAAGTGTTATACCTTCTTCATTTTCTTTATTGAGCTTAAAAATTTTTCCAATCCAAAATGGATAACCATGTGGATATTCAATCATTAAAATTACAATATTGCAACCCTTCTTAATATCTTATAATGAGTCCTTGTAAAAGTTCCCCACGACTTCACAATGTGCATGTGATTTTTATATACCCAATTTACAATTTACTTTCCCCTGCTTGTGAAGACTCAATAACACCCTAAGACTCATGTTCTTCAACAATATTTTTTTACTCGTGTTCATTTAACATACTTTTTGGCCAACTAAATGGAGTCTCAAAAATATATCTCCATTTGTTGAATTTGAAATTATGTCAATTTGATCATTGAAAATAGATTCCCACTTAACAAAATCAACAATATCAAAATACTAATATGTATCTTTAATAATAATAAAATCTTTCTTCCAAACATTTAGAATAATTTATATCTCTATTATGTCTTCATACATTATGGATTTTAGTAGTTGATAGTAATAACAATAATTTGGATGCATAGATTTGATGATCAGGGGTGAATTTTAGAAATGATAACCTTGATGAAGGGTCTCACTCTGCACTATTTGAATACTTCTTGTCCCATATAATTTTAGAACATAATTGATGTTGGAATCTAATGGAATTTAATTGTTCAATGCACTTTTTTTCACCATACGATCCCTAAATAAATCTCTACATATCAACAATTTCTTCTAATGTTTGAAAAATAGTCTCTATAAAGTATGCTTTAATTATAGCTTCAATTTATGATGGTAGGCTCCCAACATTTCCGTCTTTAATGTTACTACAAAATGACTAAACATTTGATCAATATGGTCATGTGTGTAGCCAATAAAGAGGAAACCAACTTTCACCTTTTGAAAAATTCTCAATTCAACAAGCATGCTTAGATATCCAAACACAGTCTAATTTTTGTTTTCACAACTGGTGTTGTCCAATTGTAGATACAAAACTTGAGAAAGATTATCAGACCAATATGTAAGCACATGGTGAATTATGGTGATGGTCAAATTTACAACATTGTGAATATTTGAAGCTATAAAGTAAACCCTTGGAGACATTTGACCATTAAAAACCATACAACCAACTAAGTGAAACTAAATAAAGTTCTCCTTTAAATTCTTTGGTGTATGGGCATAATATAGTGGAAGTGTTTTTTTTTATCCATGCTATCAATTATCAAACCTAAATATTTATGGAGCATCATAACACTTTTTTTTTTTTTTTGTTTGTTCAACTTGAAGTGTTTTTTTTTATCCATGCTATCAATTATCAAACCTAAATATTTATGGAGCATCATAACACTTTTTTTTTTTTTATGTTTGTTCAACTTATGCTTTATTAATGGAATCTATAAATAACATAAAATGAAAATATTGATATCGATTTTTCATAATTAATAACTATTCAATTCTAAGAAACAATTTTGTAGAAACATACCTCTTTCAACCTCTTTTATATTGTCCCTTCTTAACTTAAGAAAAATACATGTACTACAAACCCCCATCCTTGACTTCTTAGGAATACAGACATTGTTGAATTGTTTTTTCTTATTCTTGTAAAATATGCATATGTAATGAAATTACCATTCTCTTCAACACGTTCGACGTATTCTTTGTAGAATTTCTAGATTTGCCACCTTGAAAAATTATCTAGAATATGTATTGTGTTTCTATATAGCATATACTCTCCATGCCTGAAAAAGAAGTCATGCATCCATGACATTACAATGTTTGTTAATGGCTCACTATCTCACCCATGATGTGCTTTTGAATAAAATGTGGGATATTTTTCTAGCCTTGTTGGGATTCTTAATAGATGATGATTATCAATTGAGTGAATTTTTTTCAATGCCTTTCTGCAAAGTAAAACATTTACACCGCAATATTCATAACATGTCTTTGTAAATATCATGCACCCCACTACATATGAATTGTGCATACTTGGTTGGGCCAGAGCGATGATAACTCACTGCCATGGCCAAGGAAGAGGAAGGGGGAGAGCCTGTTACCTCAGACTGCGATGGTCTCTACTTATTTATTTATGTCGGTTTGGAGGAACGCGACGATATGGCATCTTGGAAGCCGTCTGGTGGGGAGTGGGGTGACCTTTTAGCTGAGAATCCTAGGATGGATGTCAGCATTCCTGGGCTGATATTGACAAAGGAATTTGTGGGTTTGAAGTTTTTGTTGTCAGGTGTGGCAAGTTCGAGGTTAACCTCCACGAGTGACTTGTTTTTTTCTGGTGGTTTGGGTTTCTCGGTGGGTTAGGATGGAGATCCCACAAGGAACACCAGTCTGAATGAGGGTTTTGAGTAGGGTTTGGTTTTTTTTGTGGGGGAGACAGGTTCGAGGGGTAGTGGCCTCGTTATTGGTAATCTGGTAGAGGGGGGAAATTGGGGGTCTGTCCCAAAAGAGCCTTTGGTTTTTAGCTCACAACTGGATTTCTCATCATCTGATATTTTACTAGACGTTGATAGCTCTTTGGGAGGTGTGGGGTAGGTTGGGGGTGTATCAACAGGGGTTGCAGAACAAGGTGGGGTGGGTAAGGTGCTTGATTTTGATGCAAAGAAGGAGAGGGTAGATGAGGAACCTATTTGGGTCAGGTTGTCGAGTCTTCCTATGCAATTCTAGAATTCTGCTAGGTTTGTTGCGATTGGTAATATGTTGGGAATTTATATTGAAGCAGATATGTCTTTTGAAGATACAGGTCTTATGTCGGTGGCGAGGATTTTGGTGAGGCTAAATTTGCGCCCAGACCTTCTTCAAGAGTTAACTATTGAATCGACAACGAGAACCTTTGTTCAGATATTATATTATGAGGGAATCCCCTTCATATGTCATAGGTTTCATGCCTATGGTCATGGGATCGTATAGTGTCCTCTACCCTACAAAGGAAAACTTTGCTTCAATAAGGGACTTGTGTCACCAATTTCACCCCTGGGGCCGTCTCTGGAGGTGCAGTTGGGCGATGGTGGCCACAAGGAGGAGGCAAGGGCTCTCATTCGAGCAAGGTTTTTTTGAGTATTCCTCCAAACACATCGACAAACCACTCAGTTCCTTCTTCGGTGGATGGTTCAAATCTCCCTTTTCCTTCAACGATTACTCTTCGATGGGAGCATGATTTCTCGGGTAAGTCATTTTCGGGTGTCTCTCCATCTTCTTTTTTTTCACTTTCTGATGCTGGGAATGTGGGTGAGGTTTTGGGTAGTGATGGCTCTCTTACTACTTGAGGTTTGAAGGGCCTTATAACTATGAATCTGGTTTCTCTTACCTGTCCTTTGGCTTCTAGTGGGTTGAGTCTTCCCCCTTCTTTGGTCACGCCTATTATGGGACCTTCGAGGTTGGGAGGCTCCTTGACTATTATGGCCCCATCTCTACTTTATTCAATTTCATATGAGGCAGAAGGGGTCTCTGCACCTACACCTATGAGATTATCCTCTTGTCCATCTTCCCCTTCTTTCTCAGTAGAGGTCTACACTAGCTCTCTTCCAACCTTGTATGTTACCCCTTTAGCCTATACAAAATCCTCTTCGGACAACAACATGGTATGTTACCATCTTAGAAATAGGTCAGTTGTCAAGGGGGACCCTACGAGGGGTGAAGAGTTTGGAATTGGAGGGCTAGGTCTGGGATCTTTCCCTCGAATTTCACTTTCTGGTAAAGGTAGGGGTCGAAAATCGCACCTTTTTTTGGCTCAATATAGGGTCGGGATCGATTTGGCTTCGGGTCGATAGTCTTCCATCAAATGGGTGCTTAGAGAAAAGAAAACCCTTGAGGACATTACCTCATGAAAATATTGTCTTTCAACTATTGTGGGTTGGCGAACCCATCAAAAAAATCGTCTCTGCAGAGGTTAGTGTATTTGAACTCATCAAATGTTATTTTATTACAAGAAACGTTAGAGATTAGTGAAACAGTGGTGACGGCTCTTGAGTATTTGTTTCCAGGTTGGAAGTTTGTTACGGTGGATGTCAGGGGGCGTTTTGGTGGGTTGGCTATTGGGTGGCTCATAAATACTTGTGACTATGAAAGTGTTTGGGGTTTTGAGTTGGGGATTGGTCTGACCTTATTCTCTTCTAGAATGGGGCACAATGTGACTATTATCAATGTTTATGGGCCTTACCTAGATAGACAATGATACTGGAACTCTTTAGCTAGATGCTCTTAGCTTAGTGGGAAGGAGATTATTCTCAGAGGGGATTTAATTTTTCTTTAGGGGTTGTTGAGGTTTGGGGACCGCACATTGTCCTAGATTCTTTAACCAATTTTTTCAAAACTTTTTAGACCAGCATTGGTTGAATGATGTCGAGCCCTTAAAATTGAATCCAACTTGGTGTAATAGAAGGGTTGGGATGATAGGGTGGCTAAGCATTTGGACAGGTTCTTATTGTCAGAGGATTTATTGGAATCTTTAGAATTGGTCAGATAGTGGGTTTCTTGTGGGAGGGAATCTAACCATAACCCGATTGCATTGGAGCTAAGTGGTAGAAGTAGAAGAGCATCAAGCCCTTTTAAATTCTTTGAAGGATGGATTTCAGATCCATAGTATAAAGATTTAGTTAGGGGCTTGTGGACTCCAATCTCCACTGTTAATCAAATCCTTGTGGTTGTACAGTTTGTGGGGAACCTTAAAAGGTTAAAACAAGCTACTATTTATTGGGCTTGGGAGAAAAAGTTCAAGGAGGAACAGGAACTGAGACACATCGAATTATCTCTCTTGGAGATTTAGAAAGGTGAAGGGCATGGGTTCTTAATTCTTAGTGAAAAGAAGAATCTGGTTCATTTAGTGACAAAACGCAGGGTTTTATTAGAGGAAAAAGAAGATTTGTGGAGATTAAAGAGTCGTGCGATTTGGATTTCTTGTGGCGATGAAAATACCAAATTTTTTCAAGCATATGCCAAAAGTAGGAAATTGGCTAATACTATTCGGGGGCTAAGGAAGAGGGAAGGTGAGGTGGTTACTTCTTTTGAAGGATTGACCTTGCTAGGTATTGAACACTTTAGTGACTTATTCAAGGCTCAGGAGGGGTTGTCCAATGCATAAATTATACAAGTTTCTCGGTTATTCCCTTAGTTTGTGGAGGAGGAAGACAATTGGAATTTAATGGCAGCAGTTTTTGAAAAGGAATTATTGGAAGTTATCCACTCTTTTCAAAAAGGGAAAAGCATGGGTCCTGATGGCTGGTCTATTGAGTTTTATCTAAGTTTTTTTTATTTGATTGGTCCTGATGTATTGAAGTTGGTCAAGGAATCAAGGGTGAATGGTTATATTCATAACCCTTTCAACTCTATGTTTATTTCACTCATACCAAAGTCAGATAATCCCTCTTCCTTTGATGACTTTCGGTCAATCTCGTTATGTAATTGTATTTATAAGATTATTTCAAAGGTTATTAGTAGAAGGTTAAAGGTTATTCTGTCCAAAAATATCTCCAGTGAACAATTTGGATTTTTGGAAGGAAGGAAAATCCATGAGGCTATTGGAGTAGCCTAAAAAGGACTACATAGCATAAAAACTAAGAAACTTAGGGGAGCTGTTGCGGAAATTGATCTATCAAAAGCTTACGACTGGGTAAATTGGTTGTATTTAATGTTTCTTATGATTCATCTTGGGTTTGGGTTGGATTTTACCAATTGGGTGATGGGGTGTATGCCTTCTATATTCTTCTCTATTCTTATCAATGGTTCAACCTCTTATTTTTTTCAATTTGAAAGAGGCCTTTGACAGGGGTGCCCTTTGTCACCATTACTCTTTCTCTTAGTGGCGGAAGGATTTTGTTGTTTTCTAGCAGTGGAAAAGAACTCTCGCTGATTCAAAGGTATCAAAATCTCCCCTGGTATGTGCATCACTCACTTACTATTTGTTGATGATATCCTAATATTTTGTGATGGTACGAAGAGAGATGCTGACAAATTATTTGAAGGGCTTACTCTGTTTAAAAAAAAAACTGGTATGTTGATTAATGCTCAGAAATCCAGTATTCTCTTTGCTTTTGTCGAGGAATAAGTCATACAACATTTTTTATCACAGCTCCCTTACCAAGTTCTGGGACTAGACAAAGGTTTGAAATATCTCAGTTTCCACTTAAAACCCAATGATTACCAAAAGACAGATTGGATGTGGCGTATAGAAAAGTTAGAAAAAATATTAAAGGGGTGGAGCTATAGATGGTTGTCGAGGGCTGGGAGATTAGTACTGATCAAGTCGGTACTGGAGGCTATCCCAGTTTATTGGATGTCCTTGTCTTGGATTCCAAAGGGTATTCTGGAAAAAGTAGGGAAACTTTATTTCTCTTACTTATGGAGGGGAAATAAGGATAAGCAGGTGGTGCCCTGGGTTCGGTGGGAGAAAATTGCGATGCCAAAGGCAGTTGAGGGTTGGGGACTTAAAAATATCTTTTTGTTCTCTAAAGCACTTGCAGCAAAATGCTCATGGAGATTGATAAATACCCAAAATCTCTGGACTAATGTTGTTTATCAGAAATACATGGCTCCTCTTTCAATACTTGAGTGGATTAAGAATCCAATTCTTCAAATGTCCAGAATCTCTGTTATTTGGAACGTAGTTTTAAAGGCTTTTGAGGTGGTGGGGAATGGTTTAGCTTGGAGAATTGGATCTTAAAGGCTTTTGAGGTGGTGGGGAATGGTTTAGCTTGGAGAATTGGATCTGGACAATTGGTTAGGTTTGGATTGGACCTGTGGGTTGGATGCAATCGAGAACACTTACTCAGTGTAGACTTACATTCTCGGTTGGAGCGGGGGGAGGGGGAGGGGTTATTTATTTTTAGCTGAAGTTGGGGACCCAAACACTTCAAACATCTGGAATCAAGGCTGGAAAAGTGGGAGACTGTTGGGTCTTGATGGGGGAAGACCTTTTTCTTTGGGACGGGTACATACAGGCTCTTCAGAGAGAAAATATTTGTTTGACAGATCAGGAGGATAAACTCCTTTGGGATGGGGACCCGGGTGGGGCTTACACTCCAAAATAAGGTTATGTTCAACTAAGTGTAGAATTATTCTAGAGAGAATCTTTTTGGTGGTGGAAGAAACTTTGGAAGCAGTGTTTCCCTGCTAAAGGGAAACTTTTGGTTTGGTCTATTTTGGAGAATAAACTCCCAATGTGGGACAATATTCAGAAGTGACAGTTCAATGGTCCTGGTTGGTGTTCTCTCTATAAAGAACATGTTAATACTTTTGACCATATTTTTATGTGTTGTACCTTCACGTAATCAATTTGGGTAGAATCTTACAAATTGCTCAATACTCTTGGTCGCTGGCAGGGAATTTCCTTTGAATTCACCTTGAAATATTGGTTATTAGCAAGGGACCATCAGAAAAACAAGGCTTATCCTTTCATTCTCTCCTGGGGGATTTGGATGGCATAGAACAATTTAATTTTTAGGGATGAGGTCCACTCGACCTCTCGAGTGGCTACTGCTTATCTTGGCCATTTTGAACTTTTCAAAACCTTGGGAAGGGTGGGAGTTGGAAATCTCCTGGATATACAGGAGGAATTTATAGATAAGGAAAGGTTGAGGGCCTATTTCAATGGGGCAACCTCAGGGGATCAATTATTGTGTGTGTTGGGGGGGACCCAAACACTTCAAATATCTGGAATCAAGGCTGGAAAAGTGGGAGACTGTTGGGTCTTTATGGGGAAGACCTTTTTCTTTGGGTCAGGTACACCTGGGCTCTTCGGAGAGAAAATATTTGTTTGACAGATTGAGAGGATGAAATCCTTTGGGATGGGGACCTGGGTGGGGCTTACACTCCAAAAGTAGGTTATGTTCAGCTAAGTGTAGAATTATTCTAGAGATAATCTTTGTGGTGGTGGAAGAAATTTGGAAGCAACATTGCCTTGCTAAAGGGAAACTTATGATTTGGTCTATTTTGGAGAATAAACTCCCAACATGGGAGAATATTCAGAAGCGAAAGTTCAATGGTCTTGGTTGGTGTTCGCTCTGTAAATAACAAGCTGAGACTGTTGACCATATTTTTATGCGTTGTAACTTCACGTTATCGTTTTGGAAAGAATCTTACAAATTGTTCAATACTCTTGGTCGTTGGCAGGGAATTTCCTTTGAAGTCACCTTGAAATATTGACTATTGGCGAGGGACCATTAGGAAAATGAGGATTTTCCTTTCATTCTCACATGGGGGATTTGGATGGCACAAAACAATTCAATTTTTAGGGATGAGGTCCACTTGACCTCTCGAGTGGCTACTGCTTGTCTTGGACTTTTTGAACATTTTAAAACCTTGGGAACGGTGGGAGTTGGAAATCTCTGGGATATACAGGAGGAAGTTATAGATAAGGAAAGGTCGTGGGACTATTTCGATGGGGAATCCTCGAGGTATCAATTATTGTGTGTGGGGGGGTGGATGTCTTTACATTACCACATCACATTTTTTTCTTCTCAAGTCTAGATTGGGAGTCGATTCAAATAACTACTTTGAGATATTGGCATTAAAACTTTTGTTATTTTTTGATGTGGAAAAGGGGTGCAAAACTTTATAGGTTTTCGGGGATTCCTTAATAATCATCAACTGGGTGAACAGAGTACAAAGATGTCACATATCCCATATTGTGCCAATTTTTGAGGAAGTTATGAGAATTATTATTGCTTTTGACTCTATATCTTTCTCTCATATATATAGGGAACAAAACTAGTTGGTTGATAGGCTTTCCAAAGAAGCCTCGCAGCTAGACTATGGTCGGTGGCATATTGAAGAATAGTCAGTAGAGGGCATCTTTGACTACTATCACAGGCCTTTCCATGAAGGACACATTTAAGAGATAATCTGGTTATCAGAGATCCAAAGCATAAAACTACTTGGTGTATTTTTTGGTATATGTACAAGCAACATAATAGTCAAGCTAT
This sequence comes from Picea abies, assembly GCA_900067695.1. Classification (NCBI taxonomy): domain Eukaryota; kingdom Viridiplantae; phylum Streptophyta; class Pinopsida; order Pinales; family Pinaceae; genus Picea; species Picea abies. The sequence continues at coordinate 7,482 of CBVK0102415867.1, read as the reverse complement.
CAATGATTTTTGTTTTAAAAATATACAAATATGGTATAGGCTATGAGACAGTTTTGATATTTTGATGCTAAACAATAAGGAGGTTAATGGTGGTATGACAAAGATGTCCTTTGTTGAAACTATAGTTTTGGAAGTGTTTCCATTACAAGTTAATATATACATGGCTATTTTTTCATAGCCAGTATATACCTATGAATGCAATTTTGTATCTACTTAATTTTTGTATATATATATATATATATATATATATATGAATTGTGCATGCTTTTATTCATTAATAAATATGCTTCATTGTAGCCATGGAAGACATGTAGTTTATACTTTTCAAATAATTATTTTGACAACATTCACTTGAAATCAAATCACTAATCAAACTTGAGCTTGTGAACAATTCTTTCCTACACTTTATATAACTAGAATGATTTGTATTGATATAAAAAGGCCTAATCTTATTCCTAATTTTAGACACATAAGCAATGCTTCTTTGTATTGTCTCCATTAAATTTATGGGAATATCATCATCCTCTCTATCGAGAATATCATCTTCATTGAAGGAATATCATAATCACTATAATCATACTCATCATTGGTAGGATACCCAATAAGAGAATGTTGACCATCTTGAATTGTTGCACTTGGATGACCTAGAACATGATCTTCATTCATAGGCCTATCATCATCTTCATTTCTAATCTCATCAATAAGAAGAATATCAAAATTAGTAGTAAAATACTTACTATCCTCACCAATGTCAATGGATTTACCATGAAGGTCTTCACTTGAAGAAAAATCATCATCATCCTAAACACTATTGATGTCATCAAATTCACCACTTGAGAAAATTTTTCATCATCAATACCTTTAAAATCCTCACTTGAGAAAAATCACCATCATTATCATTAATGCCTTTAAATTCCCCACTAAAAAATAAATTCCACCATCGTCATAATCATCATCACTACTTTAAAAAACCCTTAGAGGAAAATCTTCACTATTCTCATCAATGCCTTTGTAATTTCCACTCAAAAGAAAATATTTATCATCTTCATCAATGCCTTTATATTCTCCACTTGAAAGAAAATCTTTATTAGTGTTAAGCATTATCATTTGAAACATCATCATATCTCTCCTCTTCACTACTATTACCATTTAAATCTCAATTGATATTTCCTTTAAAGTTGTCACTATTTTTTTTATTATCAAAATCTTCACTTGGAAATAGATCTCAAGTATTTTCCAAATCATGGATGTTATCATTAAATTGTTGAAAAAAATAATGGTCATCATATTCTTCCCCTTCATGCCTTGAAAGTCCTCAAAATTAGATACTTCTTCATCAACATACTCAATTTCATTGCTTGCACTATGATCAAACTCCTCACTAGGTGAAAAACATAACTCTTTATTAACAATGTAGGCATTTCCATAAATTTTGCCAAAACCAAAAGATGAGATATGTGAACAAGATGTTCATACTTCAAAAATCGTCTCTGCTTTGTCAAATGAACCCATATCTTCTCACCAGAAACATAGAATGACATCATTGTTCATGCTCCTTAAAAATCTTATAACTTCAAACATGAAATGTTCCCTCCAAAATTTGAACTTTTAATTATGCAAATTTTCACAATTCATCGTATTATAGTTGTGTTTAGAGAATGAAATGTTCCCTCCAAAATTAATTAAACTTTTAACTATGCAAATTTTCACAATTCATCGTATTATAATTGTGTTTTGGATTAAGTCGTGTCAATATTTTCCAAACTTTGATATAATTAAATTCAAAAAAATTATTTCAATTAAATAAATATGTTACTATCTTAATTTCTAATTTATTAAGAAAATATTTTTTTTATTACTTTTTAATTTGTCCGCATTCACTAAATATAGAAATGTTTAATCTAATGTTTGTTATATAAACACACTCTTCTGCTATATTTTTTACTTATTCAATATTGGAAAGCAACAATTTACATAAAATTTTCACAATCATTAAGACATTGAATAGAGAGCCTTTAGCAGTAGATTAATAATATTTTTCAATTTTTATCATTTATAAGAACAAACCTTAACCCAACTTTAACCTCCATAATTTTTAATATGTTTTTTTTTTCTTTTTGTTTTTTTTGGTAAGTGAGCGTGAAATCCTGTATTACTGAAAGAAGTTATGATACAAAAAAGGCAGGGGGGATCCCTTGATCTGCCAAAAAGGAAACCAGATCAGGGATCCTGGAGTTGCACTGTCTGAGATAGCATGGGGAGGGTTGGGCCGCCACCATGGGAAACCGACCCAGTCCTCCATAAACCAGTTTAAAAGATGAAACCATAACATATACAAAAAAAACATAACAAAAAACGGGGGTAGCTCCTATACTGAAAACACCTTGACCTGTGGTTGAACCTGCGCTAGTCGAGGATGATGGGATGTCTTGCGTCACCATCTTTTCTTGCCTCGTTCTCCTTCCTCTACTCCACCGTGCACATCTTCTTGATACAAGCTGGTGTTCCGCTCTGGTTGACTGGAGTGATTTTCATGTGGTGGACATAGCATAAGTAAAGGTGGAATTGGCCTGTCATTCGTTCCATTTTATCCTTTTGGCTCCTTTGGTTCTCAGCTAGTCTTTTGGCACTGGCCTCCAGGTTGCTAAGGCGACTTAGAATTTCTGTGAGCACCTTCTTGTGGTCCTTGATAGGCTCCCTGCTGGTCTCTTTCCGGTCAGCATTCATCTTGCCTATCAACATTTTCGTTCACTAGGCCTCCTCCACCGTTTGTGGTAGAGGGTTGTTCTGGGCTGCATAGCCTCTGGGTCCCTTATCCCATATGCTTCTTGAATTAAATTTGTCTAGGATTCGCCATTGTGTATGGTGTTGATTTCTCTCTCCCACCTACTGATGATCGCTTTTCCCTTTGGATCGACCTGCGTGAGGAAGGTACCCTTGGCTTCTCTAGCCGCTTTCTCCATTCTTTTGATCCTTCAGGTGCTTGTCGGAGGTTCTTTTCCCTAGGGGCCTCTCTTGCTATGGGTTTTCTTCATTCTTACAATCTCGACTTGCTTGTGGTGGTTTTTGGCTTGGGTTCTTCTCTTGTGCCTATTCGCCCCTTCCTGGTATGTAAGATGGGCTCTGTAGTTGCTTCTCACCGGTCTATGTCTATTCCTGGAATTTATTCTTTTATGGAATTTCCCTGGTTGTAGACTCGTCCCAAGAATCATGGACCGCTCATAAAGGTGTACCTTTTTCACTGTTTCGAAGTGTGTGTTCTTAGGATCCCTATCGTCATCTCTGTGCCAATCCTTTTCCCTACACATTGTACGACAATCATTTCCACTCCCCTTATCTGTACTTGGGTGAGGTGTATCCATACTTGGCCATTGGAAACCCTTTTGTCCTTCATCCTTTCCCGCTTGCTGATTAACTTTTCTACTTTCCCATGGGCAACCCCTGTACTTCTCCCTATTGACAAGACCGTGGTGTTGTACCTCTGCTTGTTGTGTGACCTAGAACTGCATTGTAATTTGTGTTTGGGTGGTGGGCTATCAGATTCGGCCTGGATCCTACGTTCCCTTTAGTTATTTCTGTGCCTCCATCCTCGATGTGGTCGTCCGTACTTCAGTTGTCATCATAGTCTTTTCTCGCTAGTTGGCTGCAGTCAGTTCGAAACTGACCATTCGATATTTTACTCTAGATAGTGTCCAGTTTTGGTCCTTCCTTGTCGACCCCCTCATTAGTGATTCTGTCTGCCAATTGATTTGCTGATCTCCGTACCCATCGCAATTCCACTGTGATCCCCGTCAGCAAGTGCTCCTGAATTTTTTGTAGGGATTGTACCAAGCGCCAGTGCCTCTGAATTTATCCCACTCTGGTTCTATTTTAGAGTCTTCTTACTGTGTTGATAACCAGTGTGGAGTCTCCTTCTACTATGACGTTTGTCATCCCCTCCCAGCTTAGAATCTTGAGGCCAGTCTCCAGGGCTCCGAACTCTGTGGCATTGTTAGTTGAGTTTCCTATACTCCCAACATACAGCCGGATGATATTTCCTTTACTGTCCCTGATTACTCCTCCCATTCCTGTTCGTCCTGGGTTACCTTTTGATGCCCCGTCGAAATTCATCTTGAGGGATCCTACTGGTGGGGGTTTCTAGTTGCACTCACCTACTTGGAGTTCGGGTGGTCGTCTTACCTGATTGAGGTTACATCCGTCTTTCAGGTGGAAGGCTTCTAGAATGAGAGAGTCCTAGTTTGTGAGTTTCGCTCCTCCTTTCTGGCAGTTGCGGCTCTGTACCGTTTCCTTAGTCATGGAGATTATTATTTCCTTGATCTTCCCTTCCGACCATCTTTGGTTCCTGAAGATGTGTCGATTCCTTTCCTTCCATATTGCCCATATGATCATTCCCAGGATGAGGGTCCAACAGAGGTTCATCTCTTCATTTTCATTGTAGTTCTCTTTCCAAGTATTGATAGTTGCAGAGATGTTACCTCAGATCCTGTTTGACTGTCGGAAGATACCTATTGCCCAGTCCCAAATTTCTACTGTGTAGGTGCATTCATCAAGGAGATGGTTCATTGTTTCTTCCTTGGCTTGACAGAGGTGACATCTTTAAGGACCTATGAATCCTCTTTTCCTTAGGTTTTCCCAAGTTAGAATTCGATTGTGGAGTATTAACCATTGGAAAATTTTAATTTTTGGCTAATGGGGGCCATTCCAGAGCTTATCCCATTGTTGCGTCGGGTCTTCTTGGTCCCGGTCCGCAATATAAAGTCAGAATTATTTTAGATTGAATTCCTCGCTATCTTTTTGTCCCCATATTAGCTGGTCATTTCCTTCCGTGACTGCAATTTTTCGTCTCCTCAATTCCTCCTCCACCTCTTTTACTGTTGTTGTAGTTTGGGCTATAATATGTGGGGTGAGAGTGTTCCAAATTCTCCATTTGTTGCGATCTATTTCTTGTTTCCAGTAATGGAAGACTATAGTTTTTCCATGTGCGATCAGCTCCTATTGGAGTGCCTTCGTGTTAGGTTTCTCCATTCAGGGTTCCTGTTGCCAGGTGTCCTCCCAGAATCTGGTTGTTCTGCCATTCCCGACTTCCCAAAAGTTGTATGTCTAAATTCAGGCTTTGTTGCGCCAGGCTAGGTTCCATATGGTTGAACCTTCCCTGATGCCTCAGAAGCGAATTATGTCCTCGTCTCTTATGTCTGGGGCATACTCTTCCTTCCACAGGTTTACCCATGGTGTAGTAGTTTCTTTGACCCAGAGCCACCAGAGTTTCTCCTCGTAGCCATCATTGGTCACTTGCGGGTCTCGTAGCCCCAGACCTCCTTTGCTTTTTTTTTTACATAACTTCTCCCAAGCCACCAGGGCCCATTTTTTCCTTTTTTCCACTCCTTGCCACAGGAAGTCCCTTTGGAAGGTTCTTATTTTTTGTAGAATCCCCTTGGGGGTTGGGAAAATAGACATCATAAAGCTTGGAATTGGTTGCAAAACAAACTTGGTCAGAATAAGTCTTTCGGCTAGGTTGAGGGATCTGTACGTCCGGTTTTTCATCCTTTCCTGTAATTTGTTGATTATTCCTTCTAAAGTGGATATTTTGTAGGCTTTGTCTATCAGGGGTATGCCCAAGTACTTAGTTGGGAGTGCTTTGCGTTCAAAGCCCAAAAAATTGGCCAAATTCCTTTGGATTGTGGGGTTGGTATTGAAGAAGAAGATCATAGACTTGGAATGGTTGATCTCTGCACCCGAGGCTTCCCCAAACTCTTCTAGGATTCATTTGTAGGATTTTGCTTCCTTGACCGTGGGTATGCCATAAAGTAAGGTGTCATCCATGAATTGTTGGTGCGTGGAAGTAGGGCAATTTTTGAAAGGTTTGATACCTGTTATTTCACCTGTTGCAGTTGCGCTTTTAATGCTTCGACTAAGACCTTCCACCATTAGAATGAAAAGGAAGGGGGACAACGGGTCTCCTTGTTTGATGCCTCTCGTGGGCCAGAAAGGTTTGGCTGGGGCTCCATTTATTAGTAGTGAGTAGCTTGTTGTGGACTCTAGGCTGACTATCCAGCTGATCCAATGTTGGGTGAAACCAAAGGCTTCCAAGGTCTTGATCGTATAATTCCAGCTAACTTTGTCATAAGCTTTTGCTAGGTCCAGTTGTATTATCATTCCCCCTCTCTTCTTAAGCTTCAGGGTGTGGATCAACTCATGGGCATGGATAATATTGTTAATTATCTATCTTCCTTCCACAAAGCCTGCCTGTTCTTGTGAGATCAATGAGGGTAGGAGGAGTTTCAATCTATTTCCTATAACTTTCGAGATTATCTTATAAACCACATTGCACAGTGCTATAAGTCTGTAACGATATGGGGTTTTGGATTCATTTTCTTTGGGTATTAGTGTAATCATTGTAGCATTTAGCGCTTTTAAAATGGAGGTTGACCTTCTAGAGTCTTCCATAACCCTATAAATGTATTGTCTGACAGTTTCCCAGGAAACTTTGAAAAAATCAACTGTGAGGCCATATGGACTTGGGGATTTCCCGTTGGGCATCTCCTGGAGTACTTGGTCAATTTCCTCCTCTGCAATGGGTTTGTTCAGGTTGTTATTTTGTTCCTCGGTGACCAGGTGAGGGATATGCTAGATTATCCTTTGTATGGCCTCTGTTATGTCCTGGTTGGGTTCCTGGGTTATCCCGTGGAAGTGGTTTACCAGAGTAGTTTCGATCTCCTTATGTGACTCTCTCTCTATTCCGTCCTGGTCCTTAATCTTCAGGATTTTATTATGGGCTCTTCTGGCCATGGTTGTTTAATGAAAAAACTTGGTGTTTCGTTCTCCTTCCTTTATCCATTTGATATGAGACTTTTATCACCATAGTGTTTCTTCCTTTTGGCATCGAGCTTCCCATTCCTGGGTCATTTGGATCTCTTCCTTTTTCCGTTCCTCTGTATAGCCCTCCGAAATGCAGGTTTCCTGGAGTTTTTTTACTTTTTCTTCTATGTTTTTTTTCTCTTAGTTTATGTTCCCAAAAGTGTCCTTGTTCCACTCCTTGAGCCTATATTTGATGTACTTTAGTTTCTTATAGAGTTTGAACATCCTTGTCCCTTGCTCTAGTTTCTCCTCTCGCCACCACTATTTGATTCTTCCCTTGAACGTCGAGTGTTCAATCTAGAATTTCTCAAATATGAAGGGTCTATTCTTTGGTGTGGTTTGGAATCCTGCTTCCAGTTTCACTGGCTAGTGATCAAATCCCCCCCAGGGGAGGATGTTGAAATCTAAGGTTATCCCCTGCATAATGATTGACTCTGATACTAGGAATTTGCCGAGTCTTGTTGCTACCTAATACTGGTTCATCCATTTATTATTCCAGGTGAACTGACCATTATTAGATTTGAGGTCTACCATCTCCGTTGTGTCTATGAAATTTGAGAATTCATCTGCATCCCTGTCCAATCTTCTTGTACCTCCTTTTTTCTCCGCAAGTGACGTGATGATGTT
>CBVK0102413747.1:17959-30263 GCA_900067695.1 Picea abies | reverse complement strand
GCTCTTCCGATCTCACGGAAACCCTAGAAATCTTTTTGAGTTAAGTAAAAGTTTGTACGCCTAGTTGGGGTTATCGACAATACAGAGAGAAATTAGCTGTAAGAGAGAACTGTGAGTTAGTAGGAGATCTCAGAATGTTTTGAGTTACTATAATTTTGAAGGTATTTTGTAGCCATTGGGCACTTGTGAATATAAAAGAATGGAAAATTGATCCAAATGTATGGTGTGTGGACTATGTTCATTTTCTTGTCATGTCTATTTACATGAACAAGAACAAGTGGATGGAACTATGAGTTTTTCCAGTTTCAATTGTTTCTCTTCATTGGAAGCTCTGGAAGGTGTGCATCAAGCCAGAGAGGAATGTAAGGAGATCAAGAGGAATTTCTCTGCAAGAAATATCGTGGATCTAAGTTATCGAAATCCCTCAAACGCAAGGAGTGTGCGGGAAATCGAAGTCTAAACCAAACAAAGCTCAGGAGGGATAATGCTTCGGAAAGTGTTATTGAGATCGAGGAACTCATTACCTTGAAGAAACAAAGACCGAGTCTTCGAAGATTTATAAAATCTTCTAAGTCTAAAGTGAGTAAAAGCTCAGAAGGAAGAACGCCATCAAGCATTGGATCACGATAGAAGATCCTGCAAACTGTCTGATTTGAGGGAGAAGCACAGATTTTAATGTTACGTAGATCCGGGAGGGGAGACCTCGAAGATCTGAATGGATGGTGGAGAGTCCTTGAGGAGAAATGTTGAAACCCTTCTAGCCATTGGAAAAGGTGGATCAACGAGGAGGTTAGCAGCGAGGGATTTTTGACGTCCAAATCTCTTAAATAGATTTGGACCATTGGTCCATTTTGCTATTTCGGGTACCGCGAGTTGGAAGGACAGAGATCCTTGTCTCTCAAAACCCCGAATTGTGAAATAGAAAAATAGCAAGGTTGGATGTGGACCATAGATCGCATGGTGGATTATTGTGAGTCGTTTATCGAACGCCAAGGCACTTCGACGTTTTGACATTTCGGGATGTCGGAAACTGGGAGTTCCAAGGAGCAGAGATATTCCTTGCACCCAAATTTCACGAAACGCAAAAAAGAGAAAGAATAGATGCTGGCATATTTCGACATTTTTGACATTTTGGCAACTAGGGATTCCAAGGAGCAGAGATATCCCTTGCAACCATATTTCGCGAAATGCGAAAACCCAAAAGAATAGGTGTTGGGATATTTTGGCATTTTGGCAACCGAGGATTCCAAGGAGCAGAGATATTCCTTGCACGTTGATTTCGCGAAATGCAAAAACCTAAAGGAATAGGTGCTGGGACATTTCATAATTTTGGAAACCGGGGGTTCGAAGGATGAAGGGATGGGACACTTGACTTGTGAAGTCCTGGCCCACGATATTTCGGCATTTTGGCAACCAGGGGTTTGAAGGATGAAGGCACAAGAACCTTGACTTGTGAAGTCATGGCCCATGATATTTTGGCATTTCAACAACCAGGGGTTCGAGGAACGAAGGGACAGGACGCTTGACTTGTGAAGTCCTGGTCCATGATATTTCGACATTTATGCGACCGAGGATTCTAAGGACAAGGAGATGGGACGCTTGACTTGTGAAGTTTCAGTCCATGACAAGCGCCCTTTTTGGCTTAACGCAAGGTCACTGCTCTTGGTCGTGTGCTATGGGAGCTCACTCTTGGCGCTTGGAAAAGACAATTGAGCAGTTGTGGGGGACTTGTGTGTTCATTCCGAGGATTCCAGTTTGTAACCAGAAGAGCCATTTCGGATCCATATTCAGAAGATCCTTACCTAGAGGTCACGCAACCCTTAAGAGGTATAGGGGGTCTGCATCAAATGGTTCCATTATTGTATAACTATTGTAGCATGCATTAGTAGAATAATAGATCATTGTTGAATTGTGGTGATAAACATAAATAATATGCATACTTTTATGGAAGAGGATTGTTATTCGCTCCATCTTTTGTTTAAGGGGTAATTGAGCAGAATTTGAAATAGTATCTCTCGATGAAATTCTATATCTCATTTGATGGTTAATACAAATATAGTAACAATACTATTTTCCCTTACGTTAGAATATATATATATATATATATACTTCTATTTATACATGTACAACCCTTCTCATTCACAATTAGAACCTACAATGATTATATTACTTTATGTTAAGTAACACATATAATATGCCTAAACATACATCACCCAAACCATCTCATTCCTGACCTTGAAACTCATAATCAACAAAATACCATACATTCATTCCATCAATTATATATGCACTAACATCACAAAATCTCATCACATTTATAACAATCGAAATCAAGAGAATATTAACCAGAATACAAGTAAGGTTCTTATCTGAAACTAGTGTTGGGACACAAATGGAACAACCATGTTCCACCCAATGGTAGAATATAACAACCAAGTTACTTGTTTCATTCGCCTTCGCCCCCGAGCCTGACCATGATTCCATAAGGGAGAATTGAAATGATCCTCCTTTGATACAATTCTTTCCTATAGAACATAAATTCCGTTGCCTCACACTAAACAATGTTCATAACAACAAGTAATATCCTTTCTCCAACATACTAAGCAGTGTCCTGCCTCCTCCATATTTTGTATTTATGTGCATCTTGTCCCTAGGTATTTCCTTCCCTCCTTGGAAATTTTCACATCTTTAAAAATCTATGGTTTTCAGGGGCTGCTAGTGGTCAAATCCCTCATTTTCAACCTACAAGATGCAACTCAAATATGTTCCCTACTCATGGAGTCATGGTCAATTGTTTCCAACCTGGTTGTTCCATTTGTCTCCCAATGTCTAATATATAAAAATATTTGTCTTTTACATGTGTCACAATCAAAAAGTTAGTTGGGAAAATCAAATCCTTTCCCAATAGGCATAAATAATTAATTACAATAATCAAATTTCAAATTCGGGTTTTCCATAAATGGAAAGTAATTTCCAAATTTATTCCTAGGTACATGTAGACTTTAATAATTAATTATTTTGGGGGATATTACATCGTCTCCCCCTTAAGTACAACACTATCCTTAGTGTTCATTCCTCTCTCGAAATAGGGTTGGATAATATTTATGCAAATCTTCCTCTAATTCCAAAGTGGCCTCCTCAAGACTAAAGTGCTTCCATTGCACTTTTACTTGGGCGATGGCTCTATTCCGTTGTACTGTTTCTTTCCTATCTAGAATGTGCAGAGGTTCCACTTGGAACTTGCCTTCTAGTTCCACCTGTTCCATGTTCCAATTAATGATGTGAATAGGATCATGAATATACTTTTTCAACAAAGAAACATGAAAAACATTATGAACTTTTAAATTTTTTGGAGGTGCAAGTTGATATTCCATGGGTCTAATTCAAGATAAAATATCAAAGGGCCCACAAAACCTGGGTGCCAACTTTGAACAGTTTCCTAGATTTAGAGAGCTTCTCCTTTCTTTGACCTTTAATTATACATGGTCCCCAACATGAAATTCCTCGTGTCTCCTCCTTAAATATCGTAACTTTTTTGTCTACCTTGCGCCTCCTTTAAATTTTTTTGTACCTTTCTTACTATTTTCTTCATTTCTTGGAGCATTTGTGGTCCCATCATAAGTCTTTCAATTTCATTATCCTAGCTAATCGGAGTTGTACTTTTTATGTCATACAATGCTTCGAAGGGACTCATTAGATCACGTCGGATAGCCATTATTGTATGCAAATTCTACTAAATGCAGGTATTCCTCTGACTTAGTTGTTTCAATTTTACATACATTTGTAACATGTCTTACACAATTTGATTCGTTCATTCAGTTTTCCCATCCATTTGTGGATAGTATCTTGCGCTGAAATTCAGGTTAGTATCCAACCGTGCAAGCAATTCTTTCCAAAACGTTAACGTAAATTTGACATATCTATTCAAAATCACCATTTTAGGAATTCCATGCGATCTAAATATTTCCTTCATAAATATTTCAGGTATGTTAATTGTTTTATAATTAGATTTCATAGGTATAAAATGTGCACACTTGTAAAATTTATCAATCACTACCATAATCGAATCATTTTATTTTTGAGTTTTAGGAAAACCTGTGAAGAAGTCCAGTGAGATAACCTGCCACTTCCATTATGATATAGGCAGAGGCTGTAGCAGGTCAACGGGATGTTGATGTTCATCCTTCACCTGTTGACAATCTAGGCATTTCGATAAGTATTCAACCGTCTCACCTTTCATGTTCGGCCAATAAAACAATTTTCTCAAGGCTATTACCATTTTCTGGTATGTTGGGTAACGCGGATATCGATTTTTGTGAAACTCTTCTAGAATGTGTATATTTAAGTAGGCCGAATAAGGTATGTATAGAATGTTTTTGGACTTTAGTAGTCCTTTTTAATCCAAAATCAGATCTGTTTTGTCCAATTTTTATGCATTTCCTTGTAAATCTGCTACAGTTTTGATGTACTTTTCATCACTATAACTTGTTGATTGTATTCTTTGTTCAATGTCTCTTTATTTTTTGCTAATACTTATCTCAAAAATTCCATTAGTCCTTCTACTTATGGCATCTTCCACTTTGTTTTCTTTGTCCTTGATGTGTCTTACATCAAAATTGAATTCACTCAAGAAGGCCAGCCACCTTGCTTTCCTTTTGTTAAGATTTGGTTGAGTGAACAAGAATTTCACACCACCGTTATCGGTTAGCAAAAAATATTTCCTGCGCATTAAATAGTGTTGCCACATTTTTAGTGCATGAATTACAACTGGTAATTCCAGGTCTTGTGTGACGTAATTGCATTCATGTTCTTTTAATTTACATGATTCATAACATATGGCGTGTCCCTCTTGAGTTAGGACGCCTCTGAAGACTTCTTTAATTGTATCAACGCAAACTGTAAGGTCTTTATCCAGGTCTGCTACCCTTAAAATAGTTGTTGTAGTTAACAATTCTTTGAGCTTATTAAATTTGTCCTCATATTTTGTGACGACGTAAACCTTATTCGATTTTTTTGTAGAGACGTGGTGGGATATGATATCTTGGAGAACCCTTCTATAAATCTGTGGTAGTAACTCGTAATTCCCATAAATGACCTGATGTCATCCACATCCTTAGGGATAGGCCATTCCATGATGGCTCCTATCTTCTCTCGGTCAACCACAATACCTTCTTAGGATATCACATGTCGTAGGTATTGCATTCTCCTTTGGTAGAAGTCACACTTTTCAAAGTTTGCATACAACTTGTGTTTCCTTAAGGTCTTCAATACTATTTTCATATGTTCTTCATATTCTTCTTCCATTTTCGAATAAACTAAATTGTCATCAATAAATACTAAAACAACTTTATCCAAATATTGACTGAATATACTATTCATAAAACACATAATTGTTGTTGATCCGTTAGTAAGACCAAATGGAATAACAAAAAACTCATAATGTATGTATCTCATTCTAAAAAAACAAATATTTATATCTTCATCATTTATTCTGACTTGGTGATAACTAGACCTTAAATCTAACCTAGAGAAAATATTTTATCCTCCAACCTATTCAAATAGGTCGCTAATTCTCGATAGAGGATACCTATTCTTAATTGTCATCTTGTTTAATTGTCGATAATCAATACATAATCTTAAAGTTCCATCCTTCTTTTTAACAAAAAGGACTGGTGCTCCCCAAGTCCAGACACTCGATCTGATGTATCCCTCATCAAACAGTTCTTGCAGTTGAATCTTTAACACTATTAATTCAGGTAAACTCATACTATAGGGTGCCTTAGATATCATGCAAAATCCTTGAAGTAAGATCGATCGAGAAATCTATCTCTCTTCTTGGAGGTAGTTCTAGTATTTCATCCACAAATACATCTCTAAACCCATGCAAGACTGAAAAATCTTATAGACTTGGTTTATATTCCTTTTCTAACAGATTATTCACCTCAATAACATAAACTTGACAACCTTTATTCATGCATTTCTTAAACTGCATGGCTGAAATATGCCTAACTGAGACTACTTTTCTGATTCCTTTCATTGTCGAATTCAATTATGTCCTTGTATGATTGTGGTAGGCATCTTAAGAATCAATGTGTTTTCACTTTGTCTTCCTTGATGTATGGTACAAATATTAATAATTCAATAAATTTATTTATCAGATCATCCATGGTCATTTGTGTGAGTCTTAGCTCATAAAATCCCTTAGTTTTTCTTTCGTAATAACTTTTTGATAAATATTGTTTCTTGAAGTATTTATTTAATTCTAACCATTCCATCTATTTCTCTTTTAATCCTTTGGCCAATTTCAGGTCTTTCCACCAGATACTTGTCTTTCCCTTCAATTTATAAATGGTCATCGAGACCTTCATGTTACAACAATAATTATAGATTTGGAAGTATTTCCTTATATCCAGTAACCATGCTTCATCCTCTTCACCCATACTCGATTCTCTGTCAAAGGTGGATGCTTTGATCTTCTTGTATTCACCTTCCAGGTGATCCATCTATTTTCTTTTCCTTCATGTGATTGTTTTGTCGCATGTTGTTTGTGTGCCTTCAGAAGAGCTATTCTCATTTTTTTTTCAGGACCATAAGTTTTAGAGGATGTTTTGTTGACTTCTTCCTCCTCGTTGTCTTTTGGACTCTTTTTTGTTACTATGTTGAATAACAACACTTCATTTATTTCCCGCTGGTCTTCATGTGCTTTTTTCAGTTTCCCTTTATCTTCCTTGAAAACTTACAGTTCCACGATAAGGTTCCTCGTTGTTTCGAGAACCTAGGTGGCTGAAATTCCTTCACTATTATGTCTAGGTTCTCTAGGAGGTCCTTGATCTAGATTCTCTTAAGTTTGATCGCATCTTCATTATCTGTTGCCATTATCACAACATTTTTTTTTTTGTTTCTAACAGTAAGAACTTTTTTTAGTTTTTCCTTTAATAGAAATAAATGTACTAAAATAAATTGGGATTTCCCTAAGGTCCAAGTGTTGTAACCTCCAGCTCTCATACTATATGTAATGTACCCTAAATTTACCAAAATATTTTTTTTTTATAGGGTGCATTAAAAACTCCTTGACTCTTCGCTACTTATTCACCATAACTTTGTTATCGTTACTTAACGAATAAAATGCATGTATTGTTTACTGTATGCATTTGGACACTATTTTATACTTTCCATAACCATGAAACTATTCCTATCATGGTGCATCTATATAAGTTGTTTACCATAGGATTAACTCATATCACAACTCAACATATTCATTTTGTAATAATTAAGTGAAGACTTCACACTTACTCATAAAATTTTACATAATAAAATTCTTAACATACCATTATGCGCATATACATAATTGGTCAAAAATATTACTTGTTATATACACCTCCTACATCTATATATATATATATATATATATATATATATATATATCATAATAGAACTGTACTTAAAAATCATATTTAAAACATGATCCTTCACCATAATGGCGTCCTTAACAAATGGCAACATAAGTGACCATAAGGATTTTATGCATGCCATAAAATCTATCTAAGATATCACACTTATTGTAAACAAACAACATGTAACATAGGTACTCACATAACCATTCACTATTCTTAGTAGTTCATTTTGATATAACTCGGTAAACCACCCCAAGAAAAGCTTACTAGTGTGAACAAAGGTTATTAAGAAGGTACATTAAGAAGGTACTTACGAGGTTTTCCTTCCAAAGTAGAGATGAAATATCCTACACCCTAGTGCCATGGTTTTGCTCTTACGCCATACCTAAGTCCAAAACCTAACAGAGTGAAATATCGTCCGACTTCGTGACCTGACCCCAACATTGAAAGAATTTTGTAAACTATGTTAATGGATATGTCAAGTTTGTCTGTAATCACATTAATCAATTGGCTATTCAATTAAGAGTGGTCATGTGGTGTACTGGATAGTTAAGTGACCATTCACAATGAGGACACACCATGTCCATTTGATCACATAGCCAGGGTACTGTGAGAAATCCTATCACTATTTCTCTGCATTGATAAGGTTTCGAGGTTATTGTTGTATCGTTTATCCTTTGGCTTTGTTCATTTGAAAAAAATGCCCCAGCATTAACCATGTAATGAAATTTCTCTATATGTGTGGCCAATGACTTGGAGAGAACTTGCCTTGCATAAGAGTGGAGGCGCACAACCATCTGGTCTTCTTTCTGTACCAGGTAACCCAAAAATATTTGTTGCCTGTATTATTCTGTAAAAAGAAGTGGATAACCTGTATGGTAGTCGTACTGCATTTTGCTTCTGTAACTATTTCTTTTTGGGAACTTCGTGTTTGAGGTATTTAGGAAAAAATTTAGAGTAGCTTCGGTTAGTATTGGATCGCTTTGAATCATTCATATTTAAGTTTTCCTTATCTTTCGTTTAATCTCTGTCCAAAGCCCCAATATCCATACCCTCTGTAGTATATTTAATTACTGTGAAATCGTGGTAAGTTCTAGAAAAATAATGGAATGATAGCATTCCAAGTGAGTGTACACATCGTTCTTAGAATCCATCAGAACCATATATGAGTATCTTTGTTTTTGTTTTTGTGAACTATATTTCTATGTGAATATACAGATAGACGTATAGATTTAAACCTTTCAAGGATTTTTGGGGATTCACATTATTGCTCCCTTTACGAGTCGATATAGAATTTATACGACAATGACTTAGATCTACTGGTTCATGATTTACCAACTGTAAGGTTTTATAATTAAATATCTATATGCATGATGCTATGCCAGAACATGGAACTTATATTTTATCAATTACATTCGTAATTACTTTATTAATTGCTTGCCTATAATTAAATTCTGAACTTCGATATTGAATTTCTCTTGTGGTTTCTCTAGCAACTCATACTTTTCTTCCATTTTGACAGACTAGTAAGGTAGTTTCTTGTCTAAACCCTCGAGATCGAAAATGGTTTACCCCTATGGAAGGATTTTATTTCACTATGTACATAATTCAAATTCAACTTCATGTTCATGTAAAATGTTTTACTTACCCATCATGGGGATTACCTATCTGAAGTAGTACGATTTTTGTCTTACAACTTTTGCATTCAAAAGGGTTATACAACGCTACATAACTCAAATTCCTACGCTCTGTACATGTATAAGGATATATTTCTACCCTTTTGGGATATACAATTGTACTTTGTGTGTTTTATTTTTACAATGTTATGACTTTCGTGTATTCCCTCCATCAATTTACCCACCAAAGTTTTAGCGACTATGCTCTGTGGGTTTTGTCTTATCACTGTGTAGCTTAATAATTTGTATGATTTCTTATCACCATAAGGCTCACAACTTATAATTTTTTTTATTACTGTACAATGTATAACATGTTTAAATATTTCATTCATGTACATTTTTATACTCTTTCATTCTTAAAATTCTTGCTACTATAAGTCACAACTTACCTTCTATGCTTAAAGAAAACATTCATTCAGATTTCACCAATTAATTATGGGGCCTTTAATCATTTTGTGAGGGTAACTATGATTTGGATCAAGGATACACTTTCCCCCTTTGGTGGTGGCAGATCGTCCAACACCATTCCTAGTGACAACTTGGTCCTCCTCTGAGTTCAATATAATTTATCCTTTATCTCGGTTAATTAAAAAATATCTTTAATTAAATTTCTTTAAAGGATAGTATGGTTTAATAACCCTACCCTTTGTTTCTCTAGGCTTAAACAGTTTGAGGGGGCATATTCAAAAGGAGCCTTCATACTCAAAAGGTATTCAAGTTCTGGTATTTGCACTTAGACACACCTTCTTAGATTCTGACAATTGTGGAAAAATAGGTCCTTTCCCTAGGGTACTCCCCTATATTAAAATTAAAATCATGGTTCTCATGGACACTCCGGTTGTTTTCTAATTTACCTTCAAATTCATATACGGGTTGTTTGTAAATTTCTTTCAAATGTTAAATTTCTTTCAAATGTAATACACAGGCTATTGAAATAGCTTCGAATAATGGTTCCATTATTGTACAACTACTATAGCATGCATTAGTATACTAATAGTTCATTGTTGAAATGTGGTGATAAACATAAGGAATATGCATACTTTTATGGAAGAGGACTATTATTCGCTCCATCTATTTTTAAGTGGTAATTGAGCAGAATTTTAAATAGCAACTATGCATGATATTCTCTATCTCATTTGATGGTTAATACAAATTTAGTAACAATACTATTTTCCTCTACGTTTGAATATATATATACTGCTATTATACATGTACAACCCTTATGATTAGGAATTAGAACCTATAGTGATTCTATCACTTTCTGTTAAGTATACAATGGCCACAAAACCTCGGTGAAAACTTTGAATTGTTTCCTAGCTTTAGAGAGCTTCTCCTTGCTTTGAGCTTTAAGTATACATGGTCCCTAACTTGAAATTCTTTGTGTCTCCTCTTTAAATATGCATAACATTTGTGTCCGTCTTCTGCCTCTTTAAAATTCTCTTGTACCTTTCTGCTATACCAAGAAAACCCCCCTATGGACTACACTAGGGTTCAATATGTAGGAAGATCTAACCGTATAAAATTCTTCTACATTTTATAACTACCCTGAATATACCCCACATTCATGAATGAGATACAGAGGGAAAATCTTCGGTAACTCTACCTTTAACTCTGCATCTGGTGTCAATCCTTCCATGTTTTATTTCTCCGTTGACTACAAGCCTCCTCCCAAGGCTGGCCTGCATTCACAAATAGATTAAAAGGGAACTAAAAACATGCATATCATATATAAATCATGGGTTATATGTTAGTATAAAACATAAATCAAACATATATATTTGACACATCATGTTTCAGGACTGAAAAAGTATTTCTTTTATTGATATCACAATGCTTACTTACAATGAGATCGACGACTGCTTTTTCATCAAGCTCCAACTGCCCTCTTTCTCCTCTCACACTTATTCTAGGGAAATGGAATAGGCTTATGATAGAGGAAAAAGGGATAGAATGGGAAATTCTGATGCAAATCTCACAAGGTGGCTGCAAATTCTTGGGGCAATGAGGGTTTGTGAAATGGTCAAAGTTTCATTGCTCTTATTCTTATGTTTTGAATGAGACCCCAACAACTCCGTTTATATCACAAAAGGATGGTTATTTGGTTGGGTGACGAGCTATAGGCAGTGGAACAGTTGGAAAACTACCCGATAGCTTATAATCTCAACGAATTCCTTGAAGCTTTTTAACTTTTGCAACTTTTGTGGGCATATGTGTGTTGTAATGGTGCAACTAGCATACATACCTAGGTTGTAGTGGTGAAAAAATCATTTGTACATAGTCAGTAGTGGTGCAGAGTGCATACATCTTCAAAAATAGTGTTTGTAAGAAGAGTTGTCTAGTGATCTCTTGCCAAAATTTGCATGTGAAAGGGACAAATGTTAGGTATGCATGTATGGTGCAATTTAGGGTTATAATATATACCCCTAATGTGTGAGGTCAAAAGAGTATATCTAATGGCTGAAATACACTACAAAATCTTCACAAATGTACAAAGCGAGTGAGCTCGGGACCAGAGTGTTGATTAAGGTTGGTTGTCATTGATGTCAACCCTTAAAGAAAGCATCGCATCACAAAGGCTTGTGTAATGGACCCAATATTGTTTGATGTAAATATGACTCATTATTTTCTTTTCATGGATGATAATAATTAAAGATGGATGAACTCCAAAGTGGTCCCCTTATGGTGAAAGTTGTCACAGGAACATGCTTTTCGGAGTAAGAGAACCCATGCTTAATTGTGGAAAAATGAGATGAAGGACAATGAATTTTCCAGGTAAACTATTCTAGATGGATATTTCTTGTCATTCCATTTCTGATGGTATGTGGAATGTCACATAAGTCCTCATGGTTAGAGAGTTATGGACATGAGAAGTTGGAGACCCTAGGTTTGGGTAATGGACCCAAGTTTGTTTTATTAATAACGGTATGAGTTATGATATATTTTAGATAATACTATTCTATATGGATAGTACATGTCATTCCATTTCTAGTGGTATGTGGAATGTCACATATCTCCTCATGGTTTCAGAGTTATGGCCTTACAAAGTTGGAGGACCCTCATATGTCATCTAGAAGCCCCAAAAGGTCAAAGTAGTGAAAGTGGTTTAAGAGATTTTAAAAGGTAAATAATAAAGTGAATTAATGAGTGTATTATAATTCAAATTGAACACAAAATAAACTATTTCAATAATAAATTTAATGGAGAAATTAGAAGTGGGTTAACCCTAAAATAAGG